>LPNX010810177.1:265222-303359 GCA_001517045.1 Pseudotsuga menziesii | reverse complement strand
AGGGGTCTTAGTGGTATGGGGTGACCTGTGGATTTGTGTGGATGTGTGTGTGTGAGAGAGAGAGAGAGAGAGAGAGATAGAGAGAGAGAGAGATGATATATTTGATCAATTTCACAAATAAACTATCTTTCTGAAGATAGACTTAAGGTCTGGATACCATCAAGTGTGAATCAAAGATGAAGACATATTTAAAACTACATTTAGGACTTGTTATGTTCACTATGAGTTTGTCGTAATTCCTTTTGGGTTGAAAAACACACTTGTTGCATTCATGTGATTAATGAATAGAATTTTAAATAAATATCTAGATATGTTTGTAGTTGTCTTCATAGACGACATAATAATCTAGTCAAATAACAAACAAGAACATAAAGACCATTTAAATATAATTCTGCAAGTACTAAGAGAACAACAGCTGTATGCTAAGTTCAGTAAATGTGATTTGTTTGAGGATAGGATTCAATACCTAGGGCACGTAGTGTCCAAGGATAGAATCTTTTCCAATCCTGAAAAAATCAAAGCCATCACTGAATGACCAGTTCCTAAAAATGTAATCGACATAAGATCATTTATGGGGATTACCGGATACTAACAGAAGTTCATCGAAGGATTTTATAAGATTTCCTACCCTATAACTTCATAGTAGAAGAAAGGTAAAAAGTTCGAGTGGACTAAAAAATATATGGAAAGCTTTAATAAACTAAAACATATACTAACTACTGCCCGTATCCTAAATATTGTTGATCCTTCAAAGGATTTCGTTCTATGTACTGATGCTTGTAAAGAAGCATTAGGCAGAGTATTAATAGAATAAAACTACGTCATAGCTTATGAATCTAGAAAATTAAAGGAACATGAAAATAATTATGTTATGCATGATTTGGAACTTGCTTCCATAATTCATGCCTTAAAAATGCGGCGACATTGCCTCATTGGAAGGAAATGTCTACTTATGCCCGATAATACAAGTCTAAAATATCTATTTGACCAACAAAATTTAAATGCTAGACAGACAAGATGGATGTCTTTCTTAAGTGAATATTATTTTGAAATAAAACACATAATAGGGAAGGAAAACAAATATGCAGACTCTTTCATCATGCAAATTTACTATTTGCAACCAACAATTATGAATCTGATTTGGAAAATTAGATCCTAAGAGAAGAAAATTCTGATAAGGAATATCAAATTTTAAAAGAAAAGACTACTAAAAATGAATAGAATCAAGTAAAAACATATTTCAACATAAATAAACAAGGACTGTTGCTACATAAAAATAGGTTGTACATACCAAATACAACATAAATCAACTTACAGTCATGAATGAATTACATAAACGACCATATTTAGGACATCCTAGATACCAGAAAATGATCACCATGACCAGAAAAAAGTTTCTTTTCACCAAACATGAAGAAAGAAGTGGCAGAGTACTTAGCTTGCTGCATAGAATGTCAACAAGTTAAGGCAAAACACCAACATCTAGTAGGACTATTGCAACCACTACCCATTCCCGAATGGGAGTGGGAGACAATTGGTATGGATTTTATAACAGGCCTACCGAAGAATTTCAAATAGCATGATTCAATCATGGTTGTAGTGAATAAGTTAAGTAAAGCTACTCATTTTATTCCTCTTAAATCTACCTATAAGGCTGTTAATATTGCAAATATTTTTATGAAAGACTCATAGTCAGGTTATATGGTGTACCAAAAGTAATAGTCTCAGATAGAGACACAAAATTTATAGTTAAATTCTAGAAGGCCTTGTTTAAAGGGCTAGGTACACAGTTAAATTTCAGTACTATGTATCATCCACAAACGGGTGGGCAAATTGAAAGAGTAAACCAAGTCCTAGAGGACATGCTAATAATGTATGTCATGGACAAACCAGGTAAGTGGGAAGATTGCTTACACTTATTAGAATTTTCTTACAAAAATAATTTTCAAGTATCAACAGGTATGAGTCCTTTTGACATTTTATATGGATACATAGCTAACCATGAAATAGGTACAACAAAACTTGAAGGATTCCCAAGAGAGGAAAAAATGTTATGCTGACCTCAAAAGAACTCCTAGAGAGTTCCATTTGGGTGAACATGTGTACATAAAGGTAAATCCCAAGAAAAGTTCTTTGAGATTGGGAAAATATTCAAAGTTGGCACCCAAGTATTGCAGGCCATTTGAAACTTTGGCTAAACTAGGGCCAATTGCGTACCAGTTAGCCCTACCACCCACTATTAAAGTGCATAATGTTTTTCATGTTTCTATTTTAAAATGATATATTCTTGATGCTACTCATGCGATTGATTGGGATGTGATCCAGGTGGAACCCGAAGGAGAATTATAGGTGGAACCGGAGCTTATTCTCGATAGGAGAGAAATTTTACACTGGAACCATACCATCGTACAAGTCAAGGTGCAATGGAAGCACCTTAGTCTAGAAGAAGCTACTTGGGAACTGGAAAGTGATATGCGGGAGGCATATCCAGTCCTATTCCAAGATGAGGAAATGAAAGAATAAAGAAGAAAGTTAGTAACATCAAGGAAGGTGTTATCCTTTAATTGGAGGTGTCTGTAATGCACTTGAAACTAATAATTTATTATTAATTTATGCTAAAAATACTTTAATTATTATTTTAATTTTTTTTTTCCGTAAAGTAAAAAATAAAACATTTGTAATGAATTATTCTTTATTAATAAAAGATACTAAAGGGGGACATAAGTGGAAATAGTTGTTGAAGAGTGTTTGCTGACCCACAAGAGTAAAAGGCAAGTCATTGAAGCTACTGAGTAAGAAATCAAGATGCAGGAGGCATCATCTCCAAAAAGCAGGTCACAACTCCTAGTTGAGTGCTAAAGAGCAGGAGGCTCATACATGACCAAGTATTAGAAAAAATACTATATAATAGTATGTCCATTTACAAGAAGGAGGCTAGCATTGGATGATGATTGAAATTGAGAATTCAAGAGATGGTGCATTGAAGGATTTTGCTCTTGTGGTTCAACGAACAGGATCGGGGGTTCTGGAGCAAGTAAATTGTCTGCTCTGGGAGTTGGTTGGGAGGAACGACTTTTCCACTTCTATTTTCCCAACAATGGTGCCAGGTTATTATCATATGTTTTAAATTTTACAGTAGGTTGTTTCATTATAGATATGGAATTGCTAAATGTAGCACCTAGTATGCATCAATTAGTATCTAGCATGTGGGTGAAAATATGAAGTTGGGAAACACTTTTGCTTGGTTTTTGACAAAACAAATTGCAAACTTTTATGTTTTCCAACTTCAACCCCTTCAAACCGATATCTCCCTTAGGGATTTCACCTTGAAGTAAACATAAATGTTTTAGAGAACTGAATTAGCTACGTACTCATATTTGTTTAAAAAAAAATTATCGACATATAGTGGAGAAAATTTGGCGGGAACCAACAACATATACTTTAAAATTTTAACTATGAATAATGAGTGACCTTTGTGACCTACATTTTTCTTAGAGATAGTTATTTATTTTAGGGAAATGAAATGTATAATCATAATCTACACACATTGCAATTGTGCATGGACTATATGTTGAGGATTTTCAGACTTATATGCTAATTTTTATTATTTATCAAAATAACAAATGTACGAAAAATGGTGCCTTATCGACACATGTTGTTGTCGTCTCATTTTCTTTCAAATGTGACTCTTATAAAAAAAACTAAAAGCACCCTTTTGAAGAGGACACTACAAGGAACAACCTTGTGATTTTTAATTTTTTTTTGGCTTCATCTTTGTGATGATATTGAATTTTCATTGTCACTGATTTTTAAGTCACTAATTTTTTTAATTATAAAGTTTAGAAAAAAAATAGTAAAAAATAGAAATCCTAAATGAAATTAAAAAAAGTATATATGATGAGAAAGTAGATTGAATGATGAAGCTACTAGTATAAACTTCAATAGGTAATTCTCAATTTTTGTAGTGTTTCAACCTTGCTAAAGTGAGACATTTCTGAAAACTGCAGAAATGGTGCTGGAAATGTTGACTAACAACTCTCGGCTGAGATTTTTAAAATATCTCGGGCGAGAATTATTTTCACCCAAAATCTAATCTAGAGTTAAGAAAATCTCTTGGCCAAAAGTTGTATTAAACTCGGATGAAAACATAAAATATAGCTCAGCCGAGAGTTTTGTCACATAATGCTTTGAGAATCTTTTAGGGGCCGACAAATTAAACTCCCGTGATTTTGACGGGATTCCAAAACTTCTCGGCTAAGAGGTGTATATATAGACTCTCATCCGAGATAGTTTTCATCAACCTCTCAATCGATAATTGTTAATCTATTTTTTAGTTGATAGTTTGCAAAGAGTTTTTCAGCAGATAGTTTGTAGAGATTTTTTGAGCCGAGAGTTTGCAGATATTTTTTCCAACGAAAGTTTGCAGAGCATTTTTCAGCCGAGAGTTTAAAGATCTGTTTTCAACCGAGAGTTTTAAAATTTCTTATTTAGCTGAGAGTTTTTATCTCTATATTGCAGTAGGGAGTTCACATATTAGACTTTGCAGATATGCTAAGATTTCACATTATCCAAGTTCTTCAGGCCACACATTTTTTTTTATCAAGGTATTTTCTTTAACCCCTGTTTTGGTAGGCTCTTATTTTTTTCATCAAACACCTTCTGTGAAAACTAAGACTACGGGGAGATATCCTTCTTGATAAGCTAGAGCATGATAGTTTCATATTATTGTTATCATTCACCCATTATGTACAGCAAGAATTTTCTCAAGGCCACCTAAGGCAGTTTCCCAACACTTGGTCATTTTCATGACTTTCTGCAAAGTTTACCCTGAAACCCTATTTTGGCAGATCCATATCTTCTTCCTCATGAACCTTCAAGTTGATCTAAAGATGTGGATAGGTATAAAAAACACCCATCTACACTATTACCATATGGTGCGATAATTTTAATCAACCCAGAAGATATGGCAGTCATTTTCCTGAGGCCACTTCGGCAGATTTGCTACTTTGATGTAAAAGCAACTTGAACCCCTGTTTTGGCAGGCTGTTAATTTTTTCATCAAACACATTCTATGAAAACTAATACTATGGAGATATATCCTACTTGAAAAGCTAGAGAATGGTAGTTTCATATTATTTTTATCATTCACCCATTAGATACGACAAGCATTTTCTCAAGGCCACCTGAGCTAGTTTTCCAACACTTTCATTTTCAGGACTTTCTCCAAAGTTTATCCTGAAACCCTATTTTGGAAGATCCATAACTTCTTCCTCAGGCACTTTCAAGTTGATCTGAATATGTGGATAGGTAGACAAAACACCCATTTTCATAATGACCATATTGTGCAATAATTTTCTTCAACCCACAAGCTATGGCAGGAATATGCCTGAGGCCACTTAGGCAGATTTGCTACTTTGGTTTAAAAGCAACTTGAACCCTTGTTTTGGTAGGCTGCTAATTTTGTCATCAAACACCTTCTGTGAAAACTAAGACTATGGAGAGATACCCTTATGAACAAGATAGATCATGGTAGTTTCATATTATATTTATCATTCACCCATTAGGTATGGCTGGCATTTTCCCAAGGCCACTTGAGCCAGTTTTCCAACACTTGGTCATTTTCAGGACTTTTTCTAAAATTTATCCTGAAACCCTATTTTGGCAAATCCATAATTTTTTCATCAGACATGTTTAATACAAAGTGAGATCATGTTTGGGTAGAAATATCAATAGAGTATAGCTTGACCATATGCTGCAGGAATTTACTTTAACCTATGATTTATGGCGGCAATTTTCTTGAGACTACTTCTAGATAATTTTACTTTCTTTGGTGCAAAACCTTGTTTTGGAAAACCTATAAGTTTTTCCTCAGAAGCGATTAAGGAAACCTGAGACCATGAATAGATATCCACTTCAAGAAGCTATATAGCATGGTATCATGGTGTGGGAATGTTAGTCAAACCCATAATTATGGAGGGCATTCTCTTAGAGTACTTTTGACTCATTTTTCCATACATAGTCAATTTCCAAAGTTTTGAAAAACTTGCAATTCATCTTCCAGAATTATGTCAGGTTTCAACACTGACTTAATGATAGCACCAGGACACAATCATGTGTCTTTTTAGCCTCATAACACATGCCACTTCATCATACTTTCCATGTCATCAAGTTTCCTATTTATGTCATTCAAATTTGTCTTTCACTAAGTTTTTCCCTGCCAGATCATGTCCTTGCTTAAATTCATTTGTCATTACTAAACTCCTTTGACATCAATGAAAACCACATTCAACAATTTGGTAAAGGAATTAAAACCTAAAATCTAATGCATGAAAATATATCGAAAGGAAGCTATGAAACTCATGCCAAACACATAACAGAGATCACTCAAGTGGAAATGTTCAAATTTTTTATGGAGAGTAATGTTGATGCGAAGATTTCCCTTAGCACATTTGTTAAGATTAAGCCATGGTATGTCAGGCCCATCATTGTTTGTGACACATTTTTTTGTCGATACCATGTAGAATTCAAATTATATTATGAGATATTTCTAGATTTTGGCATGCAGTGTTGGCCAAATAACACCCCTCCTGCAAATGTTCTTGAATTTGTATCTAAAATACTATGTGTGTGAGAGAATGATCAAGTATTCTATAAGAAACAATGCATCGGAGGTAAAAAATGTGAGGAATGTTCTGATTTGGCCCTTTTTAATGCTAACTACCACATTAATGCAAATGATCCTCAAATATCAAATCGCATTGTGAAATGGAAGAGATCTGAATATGTTGATTATAATACTGTTACAGATTCAACGACAACATCAAGAAAGATTAATTTAGTTGAAAGTGATATCTCTTTGACAGATTTTATGAATTTATTCAGGGATCAAATATATAAATATATCAAGCAATCTCACTCAGCACAATGGTATGACTTACAGTTCAAGCAATCATGAGATGTATTTGGAAAAGGAACAATATTATCCATTGTTGGTTTTGCTAAAAATTACACTTTCACTCCGTAAAAGGAGATACAGAGTGAGTATTATCATTCAGAACAGGTATCTATACTTGTTCATATTATGTATAGACATGCAGAGATTGATGTCGATGGTTTTGATAACAATAAAAATAATCGTGAAGTGATTAAGGAGTATCATTTCTACATCAGTGATGATCGTACACATGATACATGTTTTGTCGAGCATTGGTTTGGTATGCTTTATAAAGAATTATCAATATGAAAGGTCACTTTTAAAGAACATTGGGTGTGGTAAGATGGCTGTGTCGGTCAATTTAAATCAACACGCTCATTCTTATGGTTGTCTCACCTTCATAGAAACACGGATGTTCACCACACATGGAGATTTTTTTAAACGGGACATGGAAAAGGAGAACATCATGGTGTTGGGGCCTGCGTGAAACATGCACTCAGGAGATATCAAATGAATCACTCTGCTTCTCGCCTTGCAAATTGAAATGATGTTGTTAATTGGTGCAAACAAAATTTGAGCCATGAATTCAATGAAAGGAAGGGTAATGTGAGAAGGTTTTTCTGGAATATTGCAATGGGTGATGTTGACAGATCAATGCCACATAATTGTACTGCAATCTCGAAAACAAGAGGCTTACACTCCATTAGGAGAAAGAAAATGACAAATATACACGCAATTGAGAAATGAAAATACTCTTGCTTTTGTATTGCATGTATTGATGATGTAGAGTCCTTGGATGAGTGTCAAAACCAGACTAACAAATTTACAAAACCATGGAAACACCAAGAATTGACACCATTGCCCCCTTTTGGAAATATCAGCGATGTAGAGCACGACAATGAAGCGCTTGTGATTGACAAAGATTATGATCGTGTTTCTGATTTGGTTAGAGAAGGTGATGCATTTGCTGTCATTGCACCTATAGATAATCTAGAGAAAGTGCATTATTATTTATTGAGATGCACTAGGTCAAAAAGCACGTTGATGCAAGAATTTAAAGACCCGTCAAATTATACGTATGGTGTGGGTTCAATGGTTATAATGGGACATTTATTTGCAGAAGTAAGGAAATGTAAAGACCATATTCATTTTCAAGAATACGAGCTAGATGTTATATGTGCTCAATACAATCATTTGGTCATAGCATCCTAGTTGCAGTTGAAGGAAGTGAAGAGTAGGATAAATTCCAAGCATCGATAATAGAAATTGTTGATAGAAGATCATAATTCCATTCTTGATAATATGTCACTGGCACATTTCATATGAATAAAAAACACATCAAGGTTGATGAATTTTTGTTCTTTGATTCTTGGTGGGTGGGTGGGAGGGTCCAAATGAGCTTCCACGTTCTTGTGGTTGGCCTCGTCAGTAGAGAATATATATATATATATATATAATTCTCGAAACTAAGAGAAGCTCTTTCTAACAATATTACTTTAAATATATATCGGTTTTGTTAAAGCTAGATTCATATATCTGTTCTTGATGTTGCTGATTTTTTAATGGTTTTAAATATAAATGTTGAGTTTGAACATTATGGAACACCATTTCTATTTCTAACTTGTTACATATTTTTAAAACATAATTAGGCACAATCTCATGATTTTGTATTACTAATTTAAAGATAACTAATCAAGATATAGTTCAACCTCAAGTTATCTCAAAGTTGAATTGAAATTCAACTACCACTAAACTGAAATGTGAATGTCTATAGTTTCTTTCAATTACAAAATTAATTTAGGTATAAACCATTAATTCTTTATTAAATATTTATTTTAAGTTAAGAAATCAATTATATTATATCCAACATTTTCCTATGTTTTTATTTATAATTAATTTATTAAATTTTGGTTTGCTACACTTAGAAACATTTTTCTCATTCTTATTGAACATATAGAGGGAAACACTTAAAGCAAAGGAGTATAATATATTGAAACATTCTTTTCAAATTTATGTGAAGACAACCTTTTGTAATGTAGAAACAGAGGGCATATACATGTAATGAAAATAAGTTGGATTGAGAACAAAATGAAAGAACATTAAGGATTACACCTCCATTGCATCTGGTGTCATTTTCATTAATACTTTTTTATACAAATAGAATTTTTACATACAATGATATCAATTTTAGCAACCTCCCTCTTAGACCTTCCTCAAAATTACTTAAGTTTTGTGTGCTCAAAGTGCTAATATATTCAATAGAAAAATCCATTACCATAACCTTATTTTATAAGCATTAAAACCAATAGTCTATTTTTATTTTCAATAGTTCTTGATTATAGATGATCAACTCATAGTATTGATGGGCCTATTCTTCCACCATGCTAGATATACATTTTTTTTAACAGAAATGGAAAAGAGATATATATAAAAGTAGATGTGCATAGCCATTCAATACAAACAAGGTGAGCCAGAGGATCTGTGCTTAACAGAGAAGCGGCACAATGGGGCTATCCACTGTGTTTCCTTAAACACTTCAAAATGAGTTTCTTCAAAACTTTTAAAGCCGAGGGTTGTATAAACCCTTACATACTGATTGCATAAGAAAAGACAAAAAAACATTTAAACAGAGCTAGACAGAATAAAGCTAAGGATTGCCTCTTGGCTGTAAAACTGATTCCTCCTCCATTGGATGCACAACGTCATCAGAGGCTGCATGGACTCGGCTGCTCTGATTCATGGAGATGAATTTATGAAGGTCCTCTTGAATCTTTTCTACCTTTCCCAATAATTCATGAAGACTGCTCTCGTTGTCATCAATGCGAGAGTCGTGGTTGCTGATCTGAAGCGAGGTATAACTGACTGTGTTCTCCATCTTTTTAACCACCTAATCCATCTCTCTGTTGTCCATTACGCTGATGGATAGCAGTTTGTACAAACGCCTTAAGTTCTTCTTGATATCCATAAACCCCGCGTTTTCACCATGCTGGGCCATTTCACCAGCTTCTGTCAATAAGGAGATACGAGCGAACTGATTCTGAATAGAATGAATAGGACTTGAAGGGGTGAAAGTGCTATTAAAGCAGGCTTGAAGCACAAGAAGCTCCTTGAACAATAGAAGAACGTTTTTTCCATAGGCCAAGGTGCCCACTTCTCCCTCTTTCCACCCTGTACACCTGCAACCGATAACCGAGCTGTTTCCCCAAGTGCCGAAGAGGTAGCCTGAACCAGAAAAAACTGTCTGTGATACTGAAAGGGAGGCACATGAGCACGGGGAAAAGGCTACAAGAGCCACCCTTTCTTTCACGACTGAGCGAGTAAAGGGAAGGACCTGCCACGGGAGGCCTTGAATGCTCCCTTCTCCTATGCCTGAAATGATATTCAGAAGAAAACGCAGAGCATCGAAAGAACCAGGGCCGGAAGAGAAAAAGAAGTGAGGTAACATATTGCTTCCAACAGAAGCCATAGTGAAAGCCGAGTTGAAATCTTGAGCGTGCGAGGGGGAAGTGCTTAACTCCATGAATTGAAGAGATTTTAATACCAAAGCTTTCAATAAATGAGGGTGGCAGTGAAGGGACCACACGGTAGTGGAAGAAGGAAAGGGAGGACAGAGTAATAAAGGTGAGAAGATGACGAAGATAAAGCGGAGGGCTACGAAGGACAAGAGGGAGGGATAAGGAATGAAAAATGAGAGAAGAAAGGAAGGGGGGAGAAGGAAAAGGGGGGGGGCAAAGAACGGGGAAGGGGAGAAGGGAGAAGCAAAGAGACTACAGATGAAATGAGGGGGAGAAAGATTCTTTTTTCGATGAATTTGGATATTGAAGGGCCGGAAAGGGGACTTCCAGCACCGGATATTAAGGGATAAATTTGAGAGTGGGGCGATTTCCATCCTGTCTATACTGTCCTTGTGAGAGAGAGACTCCCCCATTAGCCAGACTATCAGCAGCTGAGTTATTGTGTCGGAGGATATGATATGCTTCGTAGCCACTGGACATAAGAAGCTTGGATTTTTCATAAATACACCGACATTTGATGGCTCCCGTATTGTATCCATTGATTAATTTATAGATGACATGCCTAGAATCCCCAATGATCAAGGCCTTACGAATTTTCTTATCTTTGAGAATATGGAGGCTCTGGAGAAGAGCCATCCACTCAGCTTCATTGTTGGATCTGATTCCAAGTCCCCACTCAAATGTATGTTCCACATGTCCTTCGGGATTCAAAAGAATCCCCCCCACACCTGCCTCCCCATGCTAGATATACATTATAATGAACTACATTTCCTTATTTGAAAAATTGATTTCCCTTTCAGTGTATTTATCATGTCTAAAGGGTTTCCATGACATTTAAATTATTAGTTCCTTATTGAAAAGTGTGTTCTATTATAGGAATGGAACCAATTATTGGCTCTAAAAATAAACCATAGTTTAGCTAGTAAAACAATAATAACCTATCGACAATGGCATTTTCAATATTTAAACGGGGATAAGGTCTCACCCAAAAATGATAAGAATTACAAAAAATGTTTACTTATATAGCTCATGAAAATAGATAATAATAATAAACCATGCACACCACTGAGATTAAATCACAAACAAGATTCATCCATGTAATATTTACTAAATTTTTACAATGGAAACCTTGTCATAGTAATAAGATAAGTTCATGCAATATTCTTATATTATGTGCACTAAAAAAGAGATTCAAACCCTAACTCTAATCTATTTCATCATGCTCATACATGCCAACCATAAACTCATCTTACATTCCTATATATAAGTTTCAAAAAGACAATAAACTAGTTCTGAATAATTACAACTATTTATAATATGGACATATGACTTAGCATGATACATTTTGATGCATTGATTATCTTGGTATGTTGGTATTTTTGGTGCATTGAAAAAATATCTCATGCACATATTGGTATGTTGGTCTTTTTGTTGCGCTGTAAAAATAACTCATGCACATACTCAAAACTTTGAAAATAGGGTGATGAAAAACAAGAACATTATGTTGCATGAATAGTGATGGTGATAAAATACAACAATTTTAGCTTCACAAATGTGTCAAGGGTGATCTTATCCCCATTGTTTATATCATGAAGATTCTAAAACAATTCCACTAACTTGGCATTAGTTTCATACTCATCTCTTCATATATGGAAGTTCACCACATAGCCTTTTCATTCAATGAAACATGAGCATGAATATGGGAAAACACCTTTCACCTTATCCCTAATAGTATATGGAGGTCTATCTTCATATGGAAGCTTAAAAAATTAACCCAACAACAAAGTTCCTCATCTACATCTAATTGAACCATAAATATTATATGCTTACACAATAAGAATACACTCATTGCCATTAAATGCTTGTAACATTTACCTTGTTTTATTATTTGTATACCTTGAAAATGAGTTTTGATCATAGCATTTACATTTCTATATTGTCTTAAATTTTATTTGCAATCATGTTCTCAAATAAAACAAGGAGTGGTTCAAAATTCTTCATGAATTATGTGTCAAAACCATACCAAAAAAATACATCTAAAATAATCATGATACAAATAAAAACGTTTTAATTACGATTGTTTATCATTTTGCTATTAAAAATGGTCAAATTTACAAATACATATTAGCATTCAAATGTAACTGTTCAGATTCAACAAATGAATAATTACATATATGATCTAGTGCAACTGTCATTCTGGATACCACAGTGTGCCCATCATTATGGATAATAACCGTGGTAAAGATGATCATAAGTTGTTGTACATGGTTCCAAAAAAACTGGATAATAAGCTGCATAAAGATGATCATTAGTATTACATGGAACTGAAAAGTTGCTAAACACTAAGATGATAAAACAATGTCAACAAAGTAAACACTGCATACATAATAATAGGACTCTAAACCCAAAATTCGGCAAACCTAAACTATTGCAATGATTGAAAGGAATAAAAACAACTTCAAAAGAGAAAACAAATAGAGAAAAACTAAAAAAAAGTTCAGTTTGATCATCTCAATCATTGGTTTTTGCTCAAATAACCAACAATCAGCAAATAAATCAGAAATACAAAAAACACACAGGCATAATGTCAAAAGTAGCAGAGGATGATAGTCAGCTCTGGAAGCTTAGCTTTGTGGGTATGAATATAAGCTTATGGGTGTGAAAAAGAGGGGACCATGACAAACAAAGAATATGATGCCATAGGAGAAGTTAGTCAAGTTTTTCTTGTTGTATTTACAGTTTTATTATTGACTAAGAAAGGGAAGATTCATCAATTGTTGTGTGTTTTTCTCTTGTATAGTCTATGTGTAATGTATTTGATGGTTTTGGAATTGTCCCACTTGAGCTTCAATATCCCTATAGTCTTCGTGATGTTGGCCATATACCTTTGTTTGAAGACCAAACAGGTCTGAAAAAGGCACTAGTTGAATATATTTTCAGAAGGTTTTGATTGCATTTAGAGGACATTTTAGTGGAATTAACATCTCCTACCATCATATACCATTTCCCAGGGATATTTCATAGCATAAATTAGAAGAGGTTGTTCTTAAATATTATAAACCAACAATAGTTAGGGCACAAACTTTGAAGAACAGTGATCAAGTATCACACCAGCAGATCTGTAGGTAATAAAACTTGAAGTAATTTGAATAGTGATGGCCACCACCAGAGAAGGTGAATAGGTACCCTATCTACTTATTTTTCCAACATGGATTCGATCAATTGTGTGACAGGCCCGCTCAATTGAAAGAGCAGGCTAATAGCCACTCGGATACTGACAATGCCCCGTAGTTTGGATAGGCATGAATATTAGAAAGGTGGATTGGGATTTCCTTGAAGCAACTGAATGCCCCTCCTTATAAAGTTTATTGGATTCATCTTCATTTCCTAATGAAGATTCTAGTTAGACCTTGGCTAGTGAACATATAGATAAGGGGTTGTCAGAGTGAGTGAACTACTTTATAGAAATGCAACTCCTTCCTTTACCAATATAATTTCTTAATTTCTAAGCTAAGTATAAGAAGCAGGAGTTTCATTGGTTTCAGTACAATGGCTCATTCCTAGGCTATTTCCTTTTTAGATCCAGAATGCACTTCAGTTCCATTTTGAGTTTGAGAGCCAGTAATAATGACTCTTCCGGATCGAGATCTTGTTACAACATCCCTGGTAGGGTTAATGCATATGCCGGGTAGAGGAAAAGGAATATTGATAACCCATGGATCAAGTCATTTACTTGAAATAAGCACCAATTTCATGTGCATTTGAATCCAACCCTACTATTATCTTCCAGGCCTTGCTTCAGCTAGGAATATAGTATAAGTATTCTCTTGTGAAGTCCCCTATCAATCCACTAAATGGAATTGGCTATCTTCCTGGGTTGGGGATACTAGGCTTGGTTTTGTGAGTCACTATATATTTCCTTAATTGTTTATTTCCTTCCCAGAGCGAGAGTCTTCCATTTATGTTATGCAGTGGGTCCTACCCAGCTTTTTTTCTCTTATACAGTCTATGTGTAACATTTCATTCCACTCTTGCAGGACTTCACAAATTGGTAACCAAATCCTCCATTGAATTGAAAAACCATGGGAAATAGTCACAGTAGGTTTAAATAAAATAACGAACACACACAAACTGTATTAGGATTTATCTAGTTAAGCCTGACTCTAACATCTATGTATCTTTCCTTAGTCCAGTTCAATTAGCTTTCGCCTTGATCTCTAAAAGAACTACTACTAGATAAAGTAGGTACTATTAGATGTAGAGTAGATCTACTTGCTTTAGCCTTTGCCTTAGTTCCATGGAAACAAGCCCTATACTACAGACACTTGGTCCATGCACTAAGTTCCATAGAGTTAAATCCTTAAGCCATATTCCGTTAAAGCCATATGAACTAGATCTAAGTACTACTAGTTGAAGTCCTAGGAGTAATTAATCACTATTAGCAGTAGTATTCCACATGCAGTAGAGACTATATTAGCTTACGAGAGTAGTAGCTGTAGAGTAGAACTACTAGTGTGTAAAGCACTACTAGATAGAGCTGTATAGTAAGGCCTTATAGACTTCCTTAAGATTCCATGTCGTAAGAAAGAAATACTAGGTTCAGTATGTAGAGTTAGTTCCATTTCCAACCTTAGATACACTTCTTAAGCCGTTAAAGCCTTGTAATAGTTAAATATTTCGTTAATATCTCTGCTGTAGTGACACTGTTTGGACTCAATTAGTGCAATAATTAATCCCTATATAGATTCCTAGTTCAATTCAATCTCTATAGTGATTCACTAAAATTGAAGAACATGTAGTGAAATCCTTCCTTGTGTGTCTGTCTCCATTCTTTTCAAAAGAAAGATCAAAATACAGATGGGTTCAAAGGAAGAGCATCACCAAATGAAGGATAAGTCGTTCGAATTGAAGTAGGTATAGGAGGTGATAGTTACCCAGCAGGGTTTCAATAGGAAAGACCAAAAGGTTGATGTTTCTCGTACCATAAAGGTGTTCAGTCGTATTTGTCCTCATTGTGTCCCATACTGTTAATTCTTACCTCCTCCTCTCTATTTACTCTCCTATCCATAGAGTATGATTGCATTGGATAGTCGTTCCTGGTCACTTAAGACTAAAACAATTAGGTGTGACCAGTGTATCATTAAGTGAAAGAAAGGGGATTAGTTATATGATAACGGGTAATGGGGTAATGCATAAAGGGTAATGGTATTGTTTCCTTAAAGTGTAAAGGGATATCCTGGGTGACGTCATTCAATGCTTCAAGACACCTAAAAGCCGAAGTTTGCTGCGCTTTCATCCCAATTTTTTACTATAAAGGGGCGGGCAGAGAGATGTGTCTAGATGAATCAGTGCCATCGACGCTTATTCTAATATAAACTATGATAGGTAAAAACAACTAATCTAGAACACTTGAAACCCATTCTGCTAATACAATAATACCAACAAAGTCAGGGTTTTCAGTAGCCTTTATTTCATTAATAGTAGGGACAACAACTGGAAAAACACCCCTTTTCCTACTAGTACACACACACACACATATAACTAAGAAGGTTTTTTAAGCCACCAAAATCCAGCCTACTTTTTAGAAAGCAAATATAATCAGTCTATTGGTTGGTAAGCCATACGGAACCATAATACCTAGCAGCGTGTGCTGAATTGATCAATCATGGAATAGCATAATATGAGGGATAAAAAAATGGCTCTTTATTAAGTTCTCAAAATCAGGCAGGTCCTTACTTTCCTATTTAGCATAAGAAATAATAGGGAAATACCTTACCTTCTAGCTATATCTTTGAGGGGCCTGGTCAATTTTAGAGTTGGAATGTTTTTGATGAATGTTAGTTAATGAAGAATAGTTTTTACTGTGCATAACCCTAACGAGGAACCGGTCTAAATGGATTAATGATTGCAAGATATGTTTTGTGTGTTTCCATATCTAATCTTGGGGAAGAGAGGGAGTGATTCTGAATGATTATTTTCCTGTGTGAAGCATAGAATAGGTTTCAGATACCTATAGTTCAATGTAACTCTGTGTGAGTATAATTTATGAAACACAGTTGTGTAGAATCTTCTTGGAAGATTACAGTTTGCATAGCTGGGTAGAATCTCTATAAGGGGTTCCAATTCATATGAAGTTGGATAGAACCTGTATAGGTTCCAATTTCTGCAAGAGTCTGTCAAAGACTTAACAGATTCCTATAAAGGAATTGTCAAATGTGTGACTGTGTGATAAGGGATTAGTTCTCCTGTACAAATCTATCTTGCAAAATGGAAGAACGAGATAGGGAAGGTGAAGTTCCTATGAACTTCATGAGACGAGATTAATTTTTGCGTAATTGTAGTAAAGTCAAGAATCTTGAGGCATCGGAGACTGAATTTGTGAATATGGCAGAGATCAAGTGAATGGATCATACACAGTCAATTACAGGGTGTGTGTCTTTAAATTTTAGATGAATGATAGCTGTACGTTATCCATGGTGATCGAACGATAGAGAATTGGTGAAAAATTGTTAAGTGGTTGACTTGTTGAAGAATAAATTTGTTCACGGGATAACAAATTGAATATGATGAAAATCATCTGAAAATAAATCGATGATTCACAACAATGATTTCATGCATGCAGTAGCAAATGATGACTGTCAAAATTCTGCAACCAATCTAGGATTTCCAGACAGTCAACAAACAACCATCTTTTACTTGAGCCAGAAATGGGCACTAAAGATCAAATGACCATAGAAGATACCGGTTTGAAAACAATATTTGAATTAGATCTGTTACGGAGAGAAATTCCTATGGCTTGGGGTACCACAACAGACAGCTTGAATCCAAAAAACAATCCTTTCCTATATGCAAGAGAAACCAAATATCTAACACTAAAGGATCTCAATTCATATCTTATTACGGATGGTTAATGTAGATCCCCGTTGAGCTTTCCAACGCTAGATTGAAGTGATAAATTGCTTCCTCAACATTCAATAATCAAGACAAGCATGCTATATATAATCGTGTTAGACCTACTCTAGCATATATAATCAATAACATATAAGCCTTTGAAATCATCCATGGATCAAATATTCATTCAAATACACATTATTAGACAGGAAAAGATATTTCTATTAATATAAAATAGAGATTACAAGAGAGACAACCTCTATCGGCACGTCTACGAATCGGAGAAACTGAGTCCCCCACTTGGGCCTCCACCACTTCAATCCTCCATCTCTCGATAGCAAGCTCACAAGCAAAAGGTAAGCTTGGGAAGAACACAAAAAGTGCTCCAAGGGACAAAAGGATGCAGACTCAAGTATAAGCTCCAACAACAACGGACTATAGTTTTTTTGCTCTTCAATTCCTCATGCCTTCAATGTATCCAAAGGGTTCCTTATATAGCTCTTCAATGGGGTAATGAAAGGTCGAATCTGAGCGATCTCAAGGCATATGGAAGGCCGGGAGACAAGTGAGAGAGAAATTCCTATGGCTTGGGGTACCACAATAGACATCTTGACTCCATAAATCAATCATTTCCTATATGCAATAGAAACCAAATATCTAACACTAAAGGATCTCGATTCATACCTTATTCCAGATAGTTGATGTAGATCCCCATTGAACTTTCCAACTCTAGCTTGAAGTGATAAATTGCTTCCTCAACATTCAATAATCAAGACAAGCATGCTATATATAATTGTGTTATACCTACTCTAGCATATATAATCAATAACATATAAGTATTTGAAATCATCCATGGATCAAATATTCATTCAAATACACATTATTGGACAAGAAATGATATTTCTAGTAATATAAAACTGAGATTACAAGAGATACAACCTCTGTCGGCACGTCTGCGAATTGGAGAAACTGAGTCCCCCACTTGGGCCTCCACCACTTCAATCCTCCATCTCTCGATAGAAAGATCACAAGAAAAAGGAAATATTGGGAAGAACACAAAAAGTGCTCCAAGGGACAAAGGGATGCAAACTCAAGTATAAGCTCCGGCAACAATGGACTACAATTTTCTTGCTCTTCAATTCCTCATGTCTTCAATGTATCCAAAGGGTTCCTTATATAGCTCTTCAATGGGGTAATGAAAGGTCGAATCTAAGTGATCTTAAGGCATATGGAAGGCCAAGAGACAAGTGAGTCGGATCCACATCAAGGAAAAGTCCAAAAGAATTTAGTCTTTTGCACACATCCCGATGTACGTGGGTTTAGGGGTCAAATCTGTGTATATACGCGAGAAAGGGATTAAAAGTTGTGTATGGAAATTTTTGCATGTTTTTAGGGATGATCTTGGAAACATCAAAGGTACAAAAATGGTCCATGGGGTCTAAGGAGTTTGTAGAGGGACAAGGAAGGCCATAAAAGTGTGATTCACCATGCTCGGTAAAATCAGCTATAACAAGTGCCCCCTAATGTGTGAGGTCAGAGGGGTCATACAATGGTCGAAATACATTATAAGTCCATCCTAGAAGTGAAGTGATGAAGAAACCACTGGAAGAATCATCCATCCAATCAGTACAATACAATAATAAAGCTCTGCATATAACTGCAAGTAGATACAACAGTCCCAGATACATAAGAGTACAATGGCCATGAATAGGCATGATACAATATGACATTTGTGGTCATCACCACGTACAATATAAATAGATCAGAATCTCCATGATGAAGATATACAAAGGATCACAATCTCCATGAAGGATGAAGATATATAATGGATCAAGATCTCCATAATGGCTGGAAATGTCTGACATATACTAGAATCAAGTCACGAGACCTAAAATCTCATGAACACTGGCACGATCAAGGAGGTAGCATATAAGAGATGCCACCAATCTGGAAGGTCTTCTACACAAACCGCTACGAGTACATGTCCTACTATGTGAATAGAGGTGTCAAGGTCGAACATAGTAGTCCATCATCTGATTACCAGCCATTGATGTACATCGTTAACAGACGCGAGATCACCCACCGATAATGAAAATGGGAATCAAGGTACTAGAGTGCAAACTAACAAGTGTGAATAATGTGTTGAGGTCGAACACTTGAGAGGGTCCATCAATCAGGGGACATTGATGTATTCCCAAAAATTGTCGATGGCGAGAGAACCTGCCACTAATCACTGCAAGTCTCAAGGCACTCAAAAATGACTCTAGATTTCTATCCTAGAATAAATGATCTAAAGTCGATGGGATGAAATCCGCTAGAAGGATGGCATTAAGGAATCCCCCATCATCCAACATGAGGTACTCAGCAAATCTATATAATGTGGAAGGACTCGATCATAAGGTGCACGAACAAGTAACTATATTGGAAATGGCCGACATGCAAAGTCAAGATAACTAAGGAATGACCGACTCAGGTTTAAACTTCCTTCGAACAAGAGAATAAAGGCGAATGGTGACTGAATGTAGGCAGCATAGACTCGACATACAAAACTGGGACATCTCTGTGACAGAGGAGGCATCGACAGAGGTTCCATAGGGACTGGAAGCTTAACCAATCCGTGGAGATAAACTTAGATAAATGAGTATAGCTCCTAAAGTCAAACTACTAACCCAACCAACAGATGTGATATACATTGCTCTGTTCGAAGGCGACACAACTTGACTGCTGCCAATGATAACATATTTTCTTGTCTAGATTTTTGGTTTTTTAATGTTTTTTGGACTTTTTCAAATATTTGAAAAGCTTGAAAAAGAATAAAATCACTTTAAAGTTATAGACTAGGAGGAGACGAGTGTCAAATGGGAAAACAAACTAGTTCCAAGTATCGGAACATACCTATGCTCAATGCAAGGACACATGTGTAGGATAATGACACTCGGGGGAAAGTCCCCTCCCGGTGAAAATAGGGAATCAAGTTGCCAAGGATATATAAAATGGCTCTGCGTGGCTAGACATGAGACAATATCGGGCTATATGGATGATACTCAAAGTCATGGAAGCTGGCATAAGGCTCAGTGAGGTAGGCAAAACTCATGATAATGCAATTACAACTTGACACAAGGGAGTCTTGGGGAAATAGGCCAGCAAAAGATCAAGAGGAGTATGAGGCTCTTACAAAATGTCATGGTGATACTATACAACAGACTCCCCAACCCTAAAGGACAAACTGTCAACATGGGCACCAAATGCAAAAAAGGATCTAACTAGGGTACCCATGTATAGTCAAGCTCTACCATTCACATCATATCACTTCTAAAACAACAAGAAGGTTCTGTGGCAAGATAGAATGGGTTCATACCTAAGGTTATAATGAAATGGTCATAAGGTCATGCAAAATGCAAATGGAGGTGAAATCTACCCTGTATGCCAGTTTAAACATCATGCCTGAAATTGGCACAAACGGGTCAAAACAACTGTCGAAACGACACTCAAAACAGTCTCCTACATCATATATTAGTAAAAAAAGGTCCAAAAGGGTCAGAAACGGTCCAAAACTATAGAAAAGGGGGTAAAAATTTTCAAAATTTTGAAAAATTTCTATAAATAGTAAAAAATTCAAAACATTTTTAACATTTGAAATTTTTACCCAATTAAGCTCAAAACTTCAAACGCGAATTCCGGGAGATCCAGCCGGTGGAATCCAACACTGTTTTTTCCAGGTAACTTCCCATGCCCTACTCTTTCATTTGCATGTAAAATTTTCAATTTTCCATGGTCCAATTTGAATTCTAGGACATCCTAAGTTATGATCCATGGCCCACATGGAAATCGAGGATTTTTTCATGTATAGGGTTGGCTATACGTGGAAAAATGCCTCAAAGTCATGTACATACGTGGTTTTTTAGCAAACAGTCATGTATGTGGCCCCGTTCAAGTTTTTATAAGACATCTAATGACCCAAAATTGAATTAAATGTGTAGGATGGTTCTAGAATGGAGGGAACGAGAGCACGAGGATGTAGAAGAAGCAGTACGGGGAGATCTAATGGCACAACAAGCTCTTCGTGCATGTGGGCTCTACAAGTTTTGGTGTCTTGTTGACTTAAGGGCCAAACCAAGACTGCTACAGATGCTAGTAGAATACTAGGATCCTGACTCAAAGTCATTCTAGATCGATGGGATGTACCCCACCATAGAAGTGGAGGACATATACTTCATTACTGGATTGTCCCAATGGGGGGAAGTGGTGAACCTACATTCTCGCGGGCCCAGAGGTGGCCTCACCATAGATGAGTATATAGATCTATACTATTATCTGGACATGGAGAAGGTCAGGAGTCAGATCCCAACTAACTCCATACAGGTGCTAGGCCTAAAGGCCATACTACTGACACTCGGTAGGATAGCAGGGCTAGCCTCACTCCACCAAGCCTCGCGGCCCCTAATGTTCTATGCAATGGAGTGCATGAGGCCCATAGTTTATGATTGGAGTACTACACTGTTGGGAAACATGAAGCAACAGCTCAATGACTGCAAGATGGGAAGGGTACGAAACTTCGGTTTCAGGAGTATACTGAGCATGTTCTTCTTTTAGCATGTTCTGGGATTGATCCCTAGATTTGATGTTCCTCTTCATGGGGTTCGAGATCCGGCCCAACGACATTGGGCAGATGCGATGCGGAGACTGAGTGGAGGTAGGGTGTCCAACCCCTATCTAGCTGATTTCTTTTCATGGTGGCAATGGCAGATAGTTGCCATCGATGAATACCCCTATGTGGGGATAGATTTTTGGGGAGATCCTGACATGCCATTACCACTAGGATTGGCATGTGGTGACATTGGTAACGAATCCTAACCCTCTTTTTAAAAAATTTTGAGTTATTAAATTTTTTTGTGTTTTTTGATATATATAGACTCAAAAAGACATGTTTTTGTGTGACAACACATAGTGACATCCTATCATATGCATGCAGATGTAGGACCACGACGGCCTGAAGGCTTCCCTTGTCATAGATGGATGGGGAGAGGAGATGACATTATGGGTGTGGATGCGGAGCGAACGCTCCAAAGCATTCATACCAACTTCGTGCGGCTGACACATAGGGTACCCATGGCGTAGGTTGAGGACCTTCCTGAGGCCATGCAGTGTCAGGTGGTGGATGTTCCACAAGAATGGGTGCAGTTGTTTCGATGACTAGCTAGATCCATGGTGAAATTCCATGATCAGAACCCCCCTCCTCCTCCCTAGGATTAGATACCTGGGAGTGATACATTTTGTACTACCGTGTATTTATATTTTGGTGGCTCGAAAGCCCCATTTTTTTATTATGACACTATGTATTATCACATTTTGAATGTTTAATGAAATTTATTTATGATGATCGATTTATTTATTTACATGTGTAAAAATGTATGTTTGTGATGAGCTTATTATCTATGAAACAAATGCCAATATAACACATAGTTAACATATGAGTCAACAACTTGATTATAAATTATTGGAACATGTATGTATGTTATGTTGTCAAATTGTCGTTCTAACAATATCACACGTAAGAATCTTCATAATAATGTTGGATCCCTAACATGGTACAAGCTGTTAAGCTATGACACTACTAACTCCGAATCAATACATACCTCAAGAGATAGAACACCATGTGAAATGGAATCCTGTAGAAGCTTGATAACGGCACTATATTCAGCAACATTGTTTGAAGAGGGCCGTAAACATACGCCTCCTAAAGACAATACCTGACCCATAGGAGTATAAATCACTCAAGCAGCAGAGGCTGAGTGTTGAGTGTGATGGCTAGCACCATCTGCAAATCCTATATAGATGGAAGACTCCATTGAAATATTCCATAAGAAATGAAAGCTAATCAACAAACCTGATCATCATAAGAAAAAACCTAACTATGCAAAATACTGTACAATAATATACAATAGTCAGCCCTAGTTGAGAATCATGCATAGCACTTTTTAAGATAGAGCCCATTTCTAGGCTCCGCCAAGGCAGTCCCCTCATAATATACTAGCTCATATGCGCCCTTCTCTAATACACATTTAACAACGTAAGGACCATGCCACATGGGGTTAAACTTTCCTGCCCCCAAGGGTTCTTTAGCATGATCCCACAAAAGGACCAAATCTCCTTCACTAAACTTCCTTGGATGGATAGATTTATCATATTGGACCTTAACGCGACGCTTATTCACTTCTAGAGCCACCAAGGCATCTCAGCGCTGCTCATTAAGGTGCTCTAAGTGGACCAAATGCTCCTCCAATGGGGAAGTGCTTGGTAAGAGCTCTATGGATAGATTCAAAGAAGGGATTTCACACTCAACCGACAATATAGACTCCACTCCATGTACAAGTTGATATGGAGAAAAAACGGTGGCAGTGTTAACCGTGGTCCTATAGGCCAGGGATGATTTTAAGGAACCATACTTATTAAAAAGTGTATAAATGTTGGCAAATATTACCAATTCTTAAAACGCCAACTATAAATTGATTGGTGATATTTTTCAAAAAATAGTTTAATTTCCAAGGATTTTATATCATTTATATAATAATTTAGCGATTTTTTGGGTGAAAAAATTTTACCCCGTCAAAATTGGGTGAAACAGGGCTTCAAAAAATGCAAAATGGCAAATCTTTTTTGGGAGAAAACATGGAAAAATAGCCCACTGGGCTAAAATTCGCCCCTAAAATTATCCCTGCTATAAGCCCACAAAGCAGGATATAACATGATATGCCAATTGTTCTTTCTTTGTGCGATGGTTCGTTGGAGAATGGAGTTGAGTGATTTGTTCACTGCTTCAACCTGTCCATTCGCTTGAGGGTAATAAGAAGAAGAATGCTCCTACTTATACCCTAACTTTGAGGCCAACTCTTTCATCATCTGATTCTGAAAGTGCCTACTATGGTCAGTGACAACCTCCTTTGGAATACCGAACCGAGTAATGATCTGGTTGAATACGAAATGTGCGGCTGTCTCACCATCATATTTAACCATGGGCATAGCCTTATCCCATTTCATGAAATAGTCAACAACCACGATAATATGATGATGCCCCCCACCTGAAGCTGGGTTGCAATCCATGAAATCAAGCCCCCACTTAGTGAAGGGACCAGCGGTGATAATTGGATGTAACGGGGCAGGATGTGAGCGCATATTGCATGCAAACACATGGCAAGGGTGGCACTTCTTGACCGCATTGACATAATCTTTAAAGATCGATGGCCAGAAATAACCCGCTCTCAAGATTTTTTGCGTTGTAGAAAGCCTAGATAAATGACCACCACACACCCCTCCGTGGCAATCATTCAGCACAAGCTCAACCTCCTCATGAGTTAAACAATGACGTAAAATGGAATCTACCCCATGAAGGTATAAGGTGTTATCTACTATGAGGTAAT
Source organism: Pseudotsuga menziesii (assembly GCA_001517045.1). NCBI lineage: Eukaryota > Viridiplantae > Streptophyta > Pinopsida > Pinales > Pinaceae > Pseudotsuga > Pseudotsuga menziesii. The sequence goes on along the minus strand of LPNX010810177.1, from coordinate 278,601 downwards.
TCTTGGATATGTGACGTAATCGTCATTGTTCATCTCATGAAAGGTGAGTAGAGACCTTCAATGTATGTAAATATATGATAATATCCCCATACCATGGATCCAAAGTTGAGATCAGGAAAATGTGCTCATCAACAAACGTATCTTCACAAACTTCCTCCTCCTCCTCGCTTGGGAAATCAGATATAAGTTCCGCAAAAATCAACGATTTCTTCGATTTTGCCAAAACAAACTCGAGATCGAATTCTTGCAAGATGACAATCCATTTATTATACTTTCCCTCGATCATCCTTCTAGTGAGGACGAACTGAAATGGATTGACATGGGCTACCACCAAGGTCTGGTGAAGGAGAATATAGTGTCTCAATCTTTGAACCGCATGAACGGTAGCTAAGGCAAATTTCTCCACATGGGAATAATGGATCTCCGCATCTATAAGGTTTCGGCTCAAATAATATATGACATGCTCCTAGATCTCCTCATCCTCCTGAACCAAAACCATACCAATCGTCTCCATGGATGCGACAACATAAAGTAAAAAGTCACGGCTATAGTCAGGTGGACTAATCATCGGGGCCAATGCTAAGGCTTGCTTAAGCGCATCAAAGGACTCCTCGGCTCGCTCATCCCAACAAAAGGTAGTGTCCTTCTTCAAAAGACGCATAAATCCTATAGTCAAATTGGCAAATTTAACAACAAATCTCCGCAAGAAATTTACCATGCCTTGCAAACATTGAAGATGTCTAATATTTCTCGGGGGAGACAATTGAAGTATTGCATCAACCTTCAAAGGGTTGAATCCTATACCGTCCTTGGAGATAATTAACCCTAATAAGTGACCAGAATTCACACAAAAGATGCATTTATGAGGATTTAACTTGACCAAATAATGGCTGCAACTTTCGAACACTAATCTCAAATGGTAGGAATGACGCATCCTCTGACGAGAATGAGCAGCAAGGTCATCCAAAAAGACTTCAATAATCGATTTGAGATCACGAAAGATCAAGGTCATAGCCCGCTAAAAAGTGGCTCTGGCGTTTTTAAGGCCGAAAGGCATCTTTCGATATGCAAAGGTACCCCAAGGACAAATAAAGGTAGTCTTATGTTGGTCCTCGGGTTTGATCTATATCTGATTGTATCCGGAAAATCCATCCATAAAGGAAAATACCTCTCATCCTGCACACTCATCCAAAATTTGATCAATAAATGGTGTGGAAAAATTGTCCTTAGGAAAGGCACGATTCAAGTCACGGAAATCAGTGCATATCCGGATCGTTCCCTGTTTCTTATCAACCGGAAAGGGGTTTGAAATCCACTCCGTCAAGGGAATGGGATAGATAAAACCGGCATTCAATAGATTTTCTATCTCAGCCTTAATCATGGGTGCTTTCCTAGGATTCACTACACGCAAGCGCTATCAAACATGCTTAGGATTGGGATAAGTTTTAATCTCATGTTCAACAATGCGAGGGTCGATACCTGGAATTTCCTCGTATGACCAAGCAAATACATCATGAAACTCTTTGAACAACTTGGTATACTCTTGAATATTAGCATGGGAACATTCTACCCCAATATAGACATTCTCAATTTTTTCAAGATCACAAGATATATTGATAGGAGTGGTAGGAGATATATTCACCATGTTTTCATCAGCCATCAGATCAAAAGAGCTTAATGGAACCACGGGACTACCAATTATCTCACTAAGAATCTCCCTAAATTCTTCACACTCCAAATGGTCAAGCTCAGGAAGAAAATAAGATCTATGATGCAACTCTTCCCAAGGTGGCTCAACCCCAGACATAGCCTCAATAATAGCTTCATCTGATGGAAAAACACTATCAAGGGAGTCATGTGCATGAGAAGACTCAACTACCCATGCAGGTAGCACATATGGGTCCTCATCTTCCATTTTCAAAGAGGAAGGACTAGGCTCTAGAACACATTCAATATTAGCTTGATATGCTATCATTGCTGCAAGCAATAGCATGTCTGTTCCGATAGGCTCACATGAAGGACTCGATGTAGGAAGAATCCAAGGGTCTTCCATATGAGTGGTGTGAAAAGACACCAAATGCACTGATGATGAAGCCTCATCGAAAATAGACCCAATCATACGAACAAATGCAGGACAACTAAAGGATCCCATAAGGGATGGATACATGCCAACACCCACACTCCCAGTTGCCGGCTGAGAGTGCTCGACAATCGGGACCGAAGCTCCTGAAGATGTGGTAACACAGGGATTCTTGAATGACATTTGATCAATTGTAACTATCTTCCCATTAAATGGAAAGCATACAACTCGAAATAGAAAAGAAGCTATGGATTGCATACTATACATCCAATTCCTACCCAGTAACAGATTGTAGTCGAGGGGTGCATCAACCACCTCGACCTCGATCACGACGGTCTTCCCTACCAAACGAACCTTAAGAGAAGGAAGAATTCTGTGTGGCTGAAACGATCTACCATCCAAATCAATCAACATGGTAGCATATTTAGACAACTCGGGGGAACCCAAACCCTTCCAACAAGCCAAAGACATCACGGAAGAAGTAGCGCCTTTGTCAATCACCGTGCCTTTGATGGTCTTGTTAAGACATTCTACATGAATAAAGAGAGACACATAGTAAGGAAAGTGAGGCTATAGTCCCGTGGTTTCAAATTTGAAGACAGAGGAAGAATTATCATCGTTAACACCTAGGGCATAAAGAAAATCCTTCCTTTGCGAAGGACAACTCTGAAGTACTTCAAGTGTAGACATCGCACAAGGAGTGTGGCCCAAATCCTTGACAACAAAATAGTTCTAGGTAGCTTGGGCATTAGGATTGTGCCCTGAACACTTAAGGACTCCCTTAGAAATGTGAGGAGCAACTTAAGGTTTATCCACAAGGTTTTCAATATGCAAAGGACTCCCGGGTGGAGCAGGTTCCTTTCCAAGGTCTGGTTGTGATGAACCATAGTCCTTTGCACGAGTCATAACCTTAGTAGCATGCACCATATTGATGCAACCATGACCATTACTAGCTTTCGGCGGATCTTGATCTCCACCAGAATGATCATGGGTCCTTGAGTTCATGTTTTGATTATGAGGTAAAGGGTTATTCAGCACAGCTGGGCCTTGCGCTATGAACCTCGAGGCTTCTTCAATCCGAGGGAACAAGGGAGTGAGGTGATCATCCTCACACAACTTGCAAGGAAACTTAACCTTACATTTAGGCTGCTTGTCACCCCCAGCATTTCGAGCGTTCTTGTCATTAGAATTGGAATTTTCATTCCTATTCCCACCCTTACGATTTATTTTACCCTTGTTCTTATTCCTTCCGGGTTGCTGATTACCCTTCTGGTCCGACGATTGCAACGAAAGCATACTTGCCATTTAGGTGGGTTGAGATGAAGCCATGGCTTGTCCCAAGGCAGATTGGTTGATAGACAATTGACTGACTTGTTTCACAACCAAATCTACAGGTTTGGTACTCATACAACCAACAATGCCATCAGCATGTGGTCCAGGTTTGACCTTAGGGTTGAAATTAGAACGCAGAGCGTTAGGAATAATCTCATATAACAAACCGGATTGAGCATAAATCAAATCCAGTTCCTGCACCCTAAAAATGGCTTGTTCCTCATTCTGAACTCTGGATGTAGAAACATCCTTCGCTATATAAGGCAGTAACAATTTAACAAACCACTCGAGGAGAAACTCCAACGGTATGAAGGCTTTAATTAATCTCTTTCATCTGCGCCACTCTTGGATATGGTCTGAGATATGCATGGCTTTGTCTTGTTGAAATGTAGACAAGAGTTCTGTACCAACGTCGTAACGCACTAGTAGCTAGAAGTGGTTGATAAAATTCATGGCTAGGTCATCGAACAAAGTGAATGCCCCCCTAGGTATCTCTATGTATGATTTCGCTGCAGGCCTGGTGAGGATGCGTTGAAATAGCCTTAAATGGATTGAATCTTCATGTAAGGAATTAGAAGAGCACCAAAGGTGAAATGTAGTGACATGTTCACTAGGATCTTCTCTAGGTTTTCCCTCAAATTTGGGAATGTTTGAGGAAAGCTTCGTAGGGACAGCCGACCATGCCAGGTCATAAGATACTAGATCATTCGTTAGTCTTGACAAGTCAGGAAAATTTAACATTGAGGAAAGGGATCCTAGGTTAAGTAGGTCAATGAGACGCTCCCTAATAATTTTGGTTCACATAGGACTGATTACCGTAACCATAATGGCCTTAGCCATAGTATCCTCCTCCCATTTGACCCGTGTAGGGTGTCATGAAAGCACCATAATGCGGTTTACCTTGACTGTGTGGGGGTACAAATCCATAATTCAGAGAGTAAGTGGGTTGTTGATACCTGTACCCATAAGGTGAATAACTCTGTGCATACTACGGTCCATAATATGGTCCATAAGAAGTCCCATGAGATGTCCCATGAGAAACTCATAAGTAGTAATATGACCTCTAGGAGTAGGAATATGACCTCCAGAAGTAGGAATATGACCTCCTGAGACAATAGGAGGTACTTGACTTTGAGACACAACTATGCGAGTAGAAGCAGTACGCACATGACTCGTAGCAACATTCTGGCCCGAAGGACCACGTGAATGAGGGGGAGGAATAGCATTCGAAGAACTAGGAATAGAGGAAGAAGGGACATGTGAAACTATGTAAGTGGTATTCCCTACTGTCACTTGTCTTGTTTCTGGTATCCGAATAGGACTACTAGCACTAGGTCTAGGACGAACATGTGATGTAGCTTCCACCGTCGGGATGGAAGGTACAGTGTGACTCGTGCTCCCAAATCTCTCCACATGGAAAGAAATGGGAGTGCCCCCAGGCATAGTGTTAGGTGCAAAGTCCAACTCAGCATGGAGTGTCGGATCATGTGCAGGGATACCAGACATGCCATAACTAACATAACTAGTGCTCGCAGTTCATGATGAGTCTCGTTGCCTGACATCCAATATCGATGACCTGTGAATGAGGGATTATACCTAGAGTGTGTAGGTATATCATGTGAAGGATCATACCTAGAGTATGTAGGTATATCAGGTGAAGGATCATATACAAGCATAGGATCATCTTCCCCAACCTCATGAGGTGGAGAAGACAACTCGGGAATCTCATCTTCATGATCTCCCATCGTGCATGAATCAATGTGAGAAATAGTCTACCTGGAATTTCTGTTTCTCTCTCCCAAAGGAGGAGGAGATGTAGAAGGTGGAAGTCCTGCTAAACAACAAGAACGGTGAGGTGGCGCACCTGAATCCACAATGACTCAAAAAATGAAAAAGACTCTCTAATTATGCAAACCCTAAGCATGCTAGCGTGCACAGAGCATACACCTATATAATCTAAAGCCAATCACAAGCAAACAAGGGCAGGATATGTGAGCTCCCAAATGAAGCAGGTATGTCTCACCCAAGAGAGGCTTGAGACTCCCATACACAACAAGTGGAGGTTCGTAACCAATTATTGTGGCCCTCAACTTCAACGCATATAGCGAATGTGTTGTCTGACCCCAACCTGGCCGGGACACCTGCAGAATAACCCCTGCAAAGTACCCCCTCGATAACCTAGGTAAGAAAACTAAGGTCACCTCAATATAATCAATACTAAGGCAGACAGTCGTAGGTGAGATTGATCGTATGGGAAGGGTAGAAAAGCCCGAAACTCTTGAAAGATCTCCTAGATACGAATACAATCCTGGAAATATCTTCGGTGCTACTCAGTTATAACTAGGGTTCATCCCAATCAATAACCACTCACACTACCTCATGCTTAACTCCCTTGTAAGAGGAGGATCCTAAGAAACACTAATTATACCAAAGAATTTCACACTCTCACCTGGACAGACACATACATGTTGTTGTTTAGTGGTCTTGGAGAATTTACTCACAACGAACTATTCCAAGACCCTAAAACCTAACCTTGTTGGTGTACCCTATCAAAGAAAATAGTGTAATCGATTTTAATTAAGCGTTGATTTTATTTGGCTTTATTACTTAAGAAAGGTAGATGACCATGCAACCAATGGTGTTATGATGCAACATGAAGCAAAATGCACACCTAATAATCAATGCAAATGCATTGTGTCGAATGAAAAATAGGGCATGCTGCTATGTGAAATGAAAAAATTTCTTCGAATGAAAAATGCAATCATTCCTATATGAAAACCTGGCTAATACTTCTCTAAGTAAATCCAGTGCAAGTACCATGAAAAATGCAAAGTGCAATGATGCAAAAAAGAAAATATTTTTGGATTTTTCAATAAAAATGCAATAATGAAACAAAAGAATGACTCTAACACCCCCAGACACTGCAATCACAATAAAAAATCACTCATGCAAATAACTAAGGTAAAAGAGACCTAATGCACTAATCCCAAAACAAAAAATCGAAAATGCGATGACAAGAACATTCTTAAAAAAAAATTACCCTAAAAAGGGTGTCTCTGGTCAGAAACAGAGGTGTATACAGACTCTAGCAGTATCAAAGGAGACTTAGCAATCATCACAATTCACCTAGCAACAATCAATATTCCTCTAAAAGGAAAAGCTCAGGGCATACGCAACTGTATGCAGAAAACCCGCATATGTACGCGGATATCTCAAGAAAAACCACATGTACACGCAACTGTGAGTTAAAAACTCGTGTACAGGAAGAAAAATGTATAAAAATGAAGGCAAACAGATAAGCAGAGACAAAATTCACACCAATCAGACACTACTAGGAAAACATGCACCCAGACCCGACTCAGAAACAGAGAAATCAGAGCATTTCAAGAACATTGAATGCTGATAAAAACCCCGAAAGGACAACTACTAGGAACTCCCCAGTGGAGTCACCAATTCTGTTATGGAGAGAAATTCCTATGTCTTGGGGTACCACAGCAGACAGCTTGAATCCAGAAATCAATCCTTTCCTATATGCAAGAGAAACCAAATATCTAACACTAAAGGATCTCGATTCGTACCTTATTCCTAACGATTGATGTAGATCCTCGTTGAGCTTTCTAACTCCAGCTTGAAGTGATAAATTGCTTCCTCAGCATTCAATAATCAAGACAAGCATGCTATATATAATTGTGTTAGACCTACTCTAGGATATATAATCAATAACATATAAGCATTTGAAATCATCCATGGATCAAATATTCATTCAAATACACATTATTGGACAGGAAAAGATATTTCTGTTAATATAAAACAGATATTACAAGAGAGACAACCTCTATCGGCATGTCTGCGAATCGGAGAAACTAACTCCCCCACTTGGGCCTCCACCACTTCAATCCTCCATCTCTCGATAGCAAGCTCACAAGAAAAAGGCAAGCTTGGGAATAACACAAAAAGTGCTCCAAGGGACAAAGGGATGCAAACTCAAGTATAAGCTCCGACAACAACGGACTATAGTTTTCTTTCTCTTCAATTCCTCATGCCTTCAATGTATCCAAAGGGTTCCTTATATAGCTCTTCAATGGGGTAATGAAAGGTCGAATCCAAGCTATCTCAAGGAATATGGAAGGCCAAGAGACAAGTGAGTCGGATCCACATAAAGGAAAACTCCAAAAGAATTTGGCCTTTTGCACACATCCCAATGTACGTGGGTTTAGGGGTCAAATCCGCATATATACACGAGAAAGGGATTAAAATTCGCATATGGCAATTTTTGCATGTTTTTAGGGATGATCTTGGAAACATCAAAGGTACAAAAATGGTCCATGGGGTCTAAGGAGCAGAGGGACATGGAAGGCCATAAAATTTTGATTCACCATGGGTGGTAAAATCAGCTATAACAGAATCCATTAGTGGCAATCCTATCCTAGAAATTAAGAAGGCTATATCAGATGAGAAGCTACAGGCTTCCCATGTGCTAATGCATGAAGACAAAGACGGGGATCACTTAATGACTGAGCAATATCATTTAAAGTTATTAAATGATAAAATAGACATAAATGAAATAAGTAGGATTCTATACTTAATAAGTAAATCTTGGAAATAAAATATTATTTGATGAATAAAGAATTAAAAATAAATTTGAAAAGTACATACAATGAATGTGACTAGCAGTGTTCAACCAAAGTGACCAGAAGTGTTCAACCGAAGTCATGGATGTTCTAAGTTTGGAGTAGTAGTCGAGATAAGTTTATGTGGATAACAAGAACCAAAAATATTCTTCAAGTCTTGGTATGAATAGATTCGTGAATTCCTATATATGAGCAATCAACGGTGCATTGACATAGGAAAAACCTTGATGACAAAATAGACCAATGATGAATCGGTTTGATGATTGGATTGACAAGCGATATGACCTTCATGACAATGAATTTCTTGACTTCAATAGTCTTGAAGTGATTTTTATGCACTGCAAATGACTTGGATAATTTTAATTCAAAGAAAAAACAGTCACTTGTTGCAAAGAAGATTGCTTTACCTGTCAGTGAAAAATCTGCTTGTGTGCTTTTTGACTTTTCTACTGTGGTAGAGATAATTCAAAACATCATTACTTGCAAAGGTATACGATAATTTTCCATCCAGTCCCATGACCAAAAAAACAATAAATTGAACACAATATAAATCAATGTTATCCAGAATTTCATGCAAAATTCCATGAATGCACCAAATAAAACTTGAATCTATGCCCTTTAGGTTTCAGGGATTGGCCAAAATAGACAAGAAAGAAATGAGGATTGAAGTCTCAACCTTGTAAAATGCTACATAACATAACTATGACATTAAAACCAATGGTTAAAGGTCTTAATATGGATTTAACTTTACACGAGAAATAACACAGGAATAAACCAAAGCCCTGATAAAAAAGCTCCATACTCAAATAAAACAATTTTGAAAAGAATAAATCCCTTTAACAAAAATAGGAAATATATGATAACAAAGATAGAATCTATAGCTCAAAATTTATGTTTGCCTCCAATTTCAAAACAAGTTCCATTACATGAAATCATAGATAGAACTGTTACCTCACAAATTTTGCAATTGTCTATAAAAAATATATCAGAAATATATCTTTGATGTGGCTTGGGACAGTGCAAGTCCTGGATTATTAGTGATTAGATCACCAACAAAAATAATAATTTCCAATTTTCATATAGCAAACAATAAAAGATCTAACAAGATAAGTCATTAAACAAATGGATAGCATATTAAAATCAAATATTTTGGTTTTAAATTGATGAGGCACAATGGTCAAAAGGTGGCATATAAGCATGTGCAAAGTCCTAGATTAACAAAGATTTGTTCACTAACACAAAAAAAAAAAATTACAAATTTTCATATCTTTCAACTTAATGCTCTGTTGGTCACTGCGTTAATTTTAACGCTCTGCTGGTCACTGTGTTAAGGTTGATCATTGAGATGTCATACCATATTTCATGTACAAGAATGAATAAATAAATTGCAGGAGATACAACATTAAGGAATCACAACCATTATTTGAATCTGCCTTATACTCGGATAATTCTAAGTTCGATCTTGTCACCGAAGGGACAAGTCAAATAGGGTAAACCATATGCGTACCTTGAGAGAGGGTTAAAGTAGACCGAAACTGACCTTAGACTCTTAGTCAATAGAAAGAAAGGTTTCAATCAAAAGCACAGGCTTGAGTAATTCAATCATACTGATACCCTCTGACAGTCATGTTGAGTAACTCATAGTCTACACTTCAAGAGTAACCTCACAGTCACTCCAGGGATAGAACCCAGAACAAAGGAAAAACCCATAAGAACTAACACCGAGAAAATCATGAGGTAATCGACTTAGAAAAATGCAAAGACTCACACTGGGAAAAATCGTGAGGTAAGCGGCTGAGAAAGATGCAGAGACTCACTTTACAAGATGAAATGCAAATAAAAAAAAATGTAGAGATCAAGCTCAGCCCATGAAGAAAGAATAAATCACAGAGGTAAAACTTAGAGCTTGAATGAACAATTCACAGAGGTAAAACTCATCCCGTGAAATGAACAAGACGCAAAGGTAAAATCGTGGAGTGAAATCACAGAGGAAAACCCGAGAGACAAACCTGCAGGCAAGAGGAGAAAATCATATCGTAGAGGAGATAACCCCTGCTAGAGAAACCGCGATAGCAGAGATCCCAGTGAGATAGCAGGATGAGAACATTATGAGATAACCCTAGGACCAAGTAAGAATAGGACCATGAGTCAACAACCACAAGATCAAAGTGAACTGTAAAGGTGGAAAAACATTCAATTAGGACCAACAAGACCAAATACTTTTCTCTCTCTCAAGGTACATAGTTTAATATATGATTTTGTCATCACTATATAAGGGGAACATCCAAATGGATGGTACGATCCTTTTGTCCTCAAGCAACTTTTATAAGATAGATCATCCATACATGTCTAAGGAAGAAACATAAAGAGGCTAGTTCAGTGTATCCAAGGAAGTGCTCGGGGAAGTGTCCTAATATCAATACCCTCAGAGGAGAAACAATGTCATCCTCAAGACATCCAATATGATGCTTAAAGACTCAATCATCCATACTCAAAAATAAAGCAACCAAAAGGTTGAAGAGTAGGAGGTACAAGCTCTGCTCTAGAAGAGTTGTAGCTTATCTTCCCCAATAGTTATTTCCTCATAATTTTCAATGAAGGAAAGTAGGCCCTCAGCCATGGGGAGCACTTCCTTTGATATATTGTCTGCCCTCTTACTATGTTCTCTAAAGACATGATGAAAGTCTAAATTGTGAAAGAAGGCCTTCAACTCCATAATGTTGTCACACCAACCATCCAGATCGAGGGAAGAGAGAGTTTCCTTATCATCTAAGCCCAAAAACTATGATAATAGCCAACTGTCATAAAATAGTGCATACTATCTCAAAGTATCCACATGTGTGGGCTCAAAACATTATCCAATGCTAGTGCATGAGTGAAGAAGACTACAAGTAAAACCTACATAAGCAAGCAACACTAGGAATAGGTCAAATCACCAACTAACTACATGAATATGTGTTCCCAAGATGCCAAGTGTGAAGGATAAGAAAAAAATGAACTACTAATTGCTCAATACAATGAAAATTACATACAATGAATATGGAGCACTATTGATTTGCAACTAGAGTAGATCAATCTAAACCTTCATACTAGAACACCAATGGCTACTGGTTTTCTGTGGGCTGAAAAGTCAAAATGAAAGTATATATATATATAAATATAGATATACACACACACACACACACATATATATATATATATACATATACATATATACAAGTTTGGGGAAAAAAATACCAAAAGTAATTAATTATTAACAAAAAGAAATATCCATACCTGCGTCACCGGTGGAAATTGTGAAACTAGAATTTCCTCAACATCTATATTTGTGCCACTAGCCTCTGTTTCTTTCGGGTCAAACAGATTCGTATCATCAACGTTGTCATCATTCATGAATTTGATGTACTACATAAATTTCATATGTTAAAAACATTAGATTTCATATATTATAGCATACTTACGTACCATGCCCATGTTTTCTTTTTTTCATGCAACGACTTACTTATAATTGTCTCTACAGTATGTTGCATACTGCTCAAGCTCTAATCGACTCATACTTTTCAAGAGATCATCAGAATAATCATCAAATGGGCCTACATCCATACTAGATGTAGATGATACTATGTAGGCCGATTTCCACCCCTGCCAATGCAGCCCCAACATGGTCTTGTATCTCTTCCCTCACCCCTCTTGCTATTTTGGATGTTGTTTCCAACTCCTCTAGTAAAGCTATGACTCTAGGATGTGGTTGTACTAACTGAGGCATCAAACACCTATAATGAACACTCGTCATGCACTAGGTCGTTCATATGTATGACCTTTTCCAGCACCATAGAAACTGGATCCTGTATCTGTATAGTTGGGGTCCATGTTAAATCGGAACTCTGCAATCAACATCTTAACAAAATACCAAGGAACCCCGTCATTATTTGGGAACTTCCCATATGCACACAGGAACCTCGAATAAATATGTGGTGCAATCAGTGGATCATTGAATCTTACGATCTTTAGACATTTTTTGTCTTCAATCCGCAAGTCAAAACATTAAAATATCATTTCTTTTGTGACAAATTTCTTTACTTCTTAACACTTGTGGCGATCCATCACCAGAAATCGCCTCCTACGCATCATATCAAGAAAAATATGGGTTGATGGTCCAACCCCAAGATATGTCTCAATCAAACTATTCATATTGTGCCAAAAAATCTGGAGACATTGTTGAGTACCAAAAGAGAGATTTGAAGAATCAAGTTCTGCCTGCAATCTCGAGGAATGCTCCTTCATCTCTTCCACAGTTAACATAGCGATGTTGTCTTCCCAAGGAGTCTCCTCAAGAACATCCCTAAGATTACTGTAAATAGGATCATATCTTTCACTTTGAGCATACTGATGCACCCAACTATGTCTCCCTTTCTCAGGAGGTGGATTAGGATCAGGAGCAACAAACCCTGTAAGAAGTAAAATGCATGTGCAAGAATTAAAATCTATATATATAATTTTTCTATCAAATTATACACATTTTAATAAAATGTGTTCATTATAAATACCTAATGTATCCTCTTGTGCCCCATCATTATTGTTAGAATTTCCAGAATCCCCTAGCGATGACGTATCCGAGGAATAAGACACTAATTGGGTCCTATGTGTTTGTCCATCGACATCTGTAGACCCCTTAGACATACGTCTGTCATGCTCAGAGCCACCACCTGTATATGTAACAAGATATTAGAAAGATGTGTAAAATAATATTTATTTTTATATATACTTGAGTATGAATTAAATAACAATTGAATTTTCCTGACTATGACCTTAGGTAGTGTGGTTGCATAGTAGCCAAAATTGCTTCAGGCTGAAGCTGTAAAGCTGTGCATGATAAGAATTTTCCACATATTTAAAAACATACCAAACAGGAATTAGAGAGTCAGAATGTATGAAAACAATATCTACCTAGGAATGGAATCCTATGTGTTTGTCCACCATCCCCTGTAAACCCCTCAGACAGACATCTGTCATGCTAAGAGCCACCACCTAGGCATAACAAGATCTTATATTTAGATGTGTAAAAGATGATATAATTTTATATATACTTCAATATGAATTGAATAACAATGAAATTTACCTAACGGTGACCTCTGGGTCTGTTGCTACATAGTAGCCAAGTTTGCTTCACCCTGAAGCTGTGAAGCTGTGTATGATAAGAATTTTCCACAGATTAAAAAACATGTCAAACAAGAATTCTAGTGAAAATGTACATGTAAACAATTTATGTACCTACCAATGGAATATCTAAAGAATAAGACACTACATGTGTCCTCTGTGTTTGTCCACCGGCCCCT
>LPNX010810177.1:227792-265134 GCA_001517045.1 Pseudotsuga menziesii | reverse complement strand
ATATATATATATATATATATATATGACTCTGAATTGAATAACAATGAAATTTACCTGACGATTCCCTATGGGTCTGTTGCTGCATAGTATCCAATTTTGCTTCACCCTAAAGATGTGAAGCTGTGCATGATAATTATTTTCCACGGATTAAAAAGCATGTCAAATTTAAATTTACCAAATATAACATTGTGCACCTGTGCATGATGAGAAATTATCACACTAAAAGCATGCCAAAACATGTCAAAGAACATCAATATATTTCAAATTAACAATCGAAAAGGTCAAATATGATCCCTTAAAGGTTGTGGCTCAAGTATTACCAAATCCAGAACAACCCTAGTTAGAAAGAATGAAATTCTATCAACCTTCACCCCCCTACCCCTTATCTCTCATCAATTTGGTCCAATAATTCAAGGCGTGCCTCCTCCATCTCAAACCTCATCTAACAACTAATAAGTACAAGAAAATTTTCCCCTTGGTTTATAATATGGGACCTTAGTTCTTACACCCAGTATAGGGAAATGTAAACAACTGGACAACAAATATAGGAAATCTAGAAGATATTTTGGTGTACATGGTTCATGAGGAGGAAGAAGCGCCACTATAACAAGAAAAAATAATTGATTGAATGGGAAGTTTTGAATGCAATGATTCCTCGAGTGACATATTTAATGGGGCTGCAAGATAAACATCTAATGGTAGACCTCGCCAAATGAACATCATGACACAAAATTCAATCCCCAAGGATGGTTATGCACCCCAAACTAGAGTGAAACACATCACGTGGTATTCATTTGGCAGCCCTATAAAATTATGTTGTTGATTAAGAAACACATCTTACTTGGGATAAGAGAGGCTTTCTTGGACATCTCTTTTCGTTCTTTGAAAAAATGAGCACAAAACCAGACTGTGAAATCAATGGACATTTTGTTTGATGCATGCCCCTATTCTTCAAAATTTTAGGACAAAAGTGGTGTTCCATTGAAATAACTTATCATGTTAAAGGGAACCATTCCCTAGAAATAATCAATTGGGTCCTTAATCCATTTGACAATTCCATTCTCAACAGATTGTGGAAACTCCACATACACGTATTGGCTTGGGAAATATGGAAAGAAAATAACAAAAGTTCTTTTTTGCGATCAAAGTCGAAAGAATCAAGTAGTCTAAGCAATCATAAAGGATACATTCATGACATGCTTCAATTAACATAGTGGTCTAATAAGTATTTTCAAATGAATCCCAAGATGCAGGTGACATTGACCTTTTAGATAAAAATTCCCCCATTGCCCATGAAAATCGTAAGTATGATAGGTGGCTATGGGAAGGATCCATATGCATTGCCTCTTAACGAAGAATGGGACATTAAAGAACATGCACTCATGACAAACAGTTTCAGCTGCAACATATTTGGTAAGGATTTCAAAGGAATACAAACATTGAAATAACTTTTCCCTTAGAGGCCCTTAGAGGCCTTAGGATATAAAATGTTGGCCCTTGGGACCTTAAGCTTAGACATTTAGGCCTATTTGATCCCTAAGATTCGATATTTAATCCAATTTCATACTTAAGCTCTAAATTGTTGACACATTTGGACATAAATTAGATCTGAAATTTCAACCTAATTGGGACTTATTTCTCAGACATTTCGGCCAAATTGAGCCTTATTGATCCAAAATTTCAACATTTTTAAGACATATTTATTTGACATTAATATTTATCTTTTAACAATAGATCAACCACACCTGCCAACTAGTCCTTGGTAAATTGTTTTGGTCGTTCATGATTGCACATTGAATGGGGGAAGCAGTGGATTTGCGGCACTTACTAGGATATTTTTCTTTTTATTGAGATTGACCTGGTTAAGAATATTTGATAACAACAAAGTGAAAGAGAACTCATTTTTTTAGATAAAAAATAATATTGTAAAATTCAAACACATGTATCAATTTTATACAGTGTTGTTTTGGCAAAAGAAACATTTAGGAGTCAATTCGGTGCATCTCAAGTGGTTGTCTGAAAAAGTTGATACCCTACCCACTAGAGTTCAAATTCCACTTTCTGACATGTTTCTTTTTAGTGAGCTGAATGTTGATTATCTATACATAATCTATTCATGAGTTGTTAACATGGCCTTGTGCCCTAAACAATATAGGGTTTACCCTAGGTACCATCCTTGGAATGAGAGGAACCGTCCAGGAGGTTTCCTCTCAAATATGTTACCTAGAAAAGAAAAATGAGAAACAATTAGTGGACAAATTACCTAATATCACAAAAAATACCTAAATTCCTTTAAATATTAAATTAGATAAATTGGTTAGCTACCAAAAACATGAGCTTCAAGAGTATTTATTTCTAATAATCTTGCCAGTGTGGCTTACACCCAAGATTACTATTTTCTACTTGAGTTTCAAGAGTATTTTATTCTACTCGTCTTACCAATGTCTTTGAAATGTTCCTAAAAGTGACATGCATGCAAACCCTAAAAATGAAATGCATGCAAACCCTAAAATTGAAATGCATGCAAACCCTAAAGTGACATGCATACCCTAAAAGTGACATGCATGCAAACCCTAAAAGCGGCATGCATGCAAACCCTAAAAGCTATATAAGAAGGTTAGTTGAAGCAAAATGGTATCATTGTTATTATACATCTTTTGGAAACACGTTTTGGGAGCTCAATGAGCTACTTAGGGTTTAGGGCAGATTGCCTTGACCTAATTGGATTCAGTGGCAAAATCTATACAACCTAACTAATTGCTAGGGTGAATCATCCAGATTCACCACTGTGTACTTCATTGATTGAATAGGAATTTTTTAATACAATGATTCCTCGAGTGACATATTTAATGGGGCTAAAAGATACACATATAATAGTAGACCTCTCCAAATGGACATCATGACACAAAATTCAGTCCCCAAGGATGGTTATACATCCCAAACTAGAGTGAAACACATCATGTTGTCTTCATTTGGTAGCCCTATAAAATTATGTTGTTGATTAAGAAACACATCTTACATGGGATAAGAGAGGATTTCTTAGACATCTCTTTTCCTTCTTTGAAAAAATGAGCACAAAACCGTACTATAAAATCATTGGACATTTTGTTAGATACATGCCCCTATTCTTCAAAATTATAGGACAAAAGTGGTGTCTGAAAAATTTGTTACCTTCCCCACCAGAGTTCAAATCCCACTTTCTGACATGTTTCCTCTTAGTGAGCTGAATGTTGATTAGATATACATAATCTATTCATGAGTTGTTAACATGGCCTTGTGCCCTAAATAATCTAGGGTTTACCCTGGGTACCATCCTTGGAATGAGAGGAACTGTCTAGGAGGTTCCCTCCCAAATATGTTACTTGGAAAAGAAAAATGAGAAACATTTAGGGGACAAATTACCTAATATCACAAAAAATACCTAAATTCCTTTAAATATTAAATTAGATAAATTGGCTAGCTACCAAAAACATGATCTTCAAGAGTATTTATTTCTACTCATCTTACCACTATGGCTTACACCCAAGATTACTATTTTCTACTTGAGTTTCAAGAGTATTTTTTTCTACTTGTCTTGCCACTATCTTTGAAATGTTCCTCAAAGTGACGTGCATGCAAACCC
Organism: Pseudotsuga menziesii; assembly: GCA_001517045.1. Taxonomy (NCBI): domain Eukaryota; kingdom Viridiplantae; phylum Streptophyta; class Pinopsida; order Pinales; family Pinaceae; genus Pseudotsuga; species Pseudotsuga menziesii. The sequence continues at coordinate 261,512 of LPNX010810177.1, read as the reverse complement.
TAAAAATGACATGCATGCAAACCCTAAAAGTGGCATGCATGCAAACCCTAAAGTGACATGCATACCCTAAAAGTGACATGCATGCAAACCCTAAAAGTGGCATGCATGCAAACCCTAAAAATGACATGCAAACCCTAAAATCTATATAAGAAGGTTAGTTGAACCAAAAGGGTATCATTGTTATTATTCATCTTTTGGAAACATGGTTTGGGAGCTCGATGAACTATTTAGGGTTTAGGGTAGATTGCCTTGACCTAATTGGATTCGGTGGTGAAATATTTACAACCTAACCAATTGCTAGGGTGAATCATCCAGATTCACCATTGTGTACTTCATTGCATCAGAGATTCATTGTGTTTAGGGAATTATTGGAGCTTCCTTAAAGTTTATAGTTGGGCATATTCATTCATTAATCATGGCAATGATCCTATCATTGTTGAGAAAGGGGGGTCTCCACCAAGTTCTGGGAAACAATCTTCCTCTATACTACTAATCCTGAATTGTATACTAAAATCATGGTTATCTCCATCCATTCCTCCTCAAAGCACAGGGAAACGAGTTATTGTGGGCAAGGGTCCATTCTATTGGAAGTAAGTTACTAGTGAGCAGAGGATTATCATGAGGGAACTCATCTTGTTTAATAAGCATGATCTCTATAGGAAGGAAATAATGCAATGAAGGCTCACTTAAATTTCCCTGGATAAGAGGGATGGACTACTAAAGAGATCGTGTTCACATCTTTAAGGGTTGCATACGCTCAAGAGAGGCATAATTAGTCTATCTGGATGCCATTCCTCCAATCTGGGCATAACTCTCAATTAAACCCACTTCCATTGGGGCCTATTCATCATCTGCGTCTCTACATCAAACTGCTACAACCCTCAAAGATTGACTTTCCATTATTATTTGAGATTTGCATGCACATAAGAAGGAAGGCATCAACATGTGGAAGGTGCTCCTAGCTGAGCATGGTACTCAAATATTCCATTTTGTTGAAGCATATTCATAAATATGCATGTTTATATCAGGTTACTACAACCATTAAGAAATCCACCCTTATCACTATTTGAGACGGCGTGAACCATCAATCTGGGAAATTAATTATTTGCATAGCTGGGAAATTCTTAGGAATTCGTTATCTTCAGACTTTGGGCATCACCTTGATCACTAAAAATAGTTGTACATTCATCTCCAATTCAAATCTATTAAGGCTTAAAAGAATACTATCTCATTTATTGTTGTCCAAGGTACTTCTCAGATCATATCTAATAATTTCCTGAATTTACATTATTTCTACGCTGTTGTTATTTATCGATATATATTACAATTTTTAAGAATCTATGGGTTAAGTATGATATTGGATACAGATAAAGATTGTTACTGAGTATAGATATCATCAAGTCTAGTATGATAAGGAACCCTGAATTGTGTTGTGAAAGTTCCTAATAATAAACCCTATTCAAACATTACACCCTCATTTACAAACAAAATAGAGGTTAAGGAATGTATTGATCAGAGAAGTGTCAAGAGAAATCAACCAAAACACAAGAACAATCAAAATAATATATACCAGATTCAGTTTGGGATATTACAGTCTTCCAACTAGGATTTCTATTTTCAGTCTTATTGAGTAGTTCAAGTAAGCATCTAATATTGGATACGGTACGGATCAGCCTCAAAAATATGGTGGACATGAAGAGACATACCTAGTCTAGATCAGTCTCTAAAATATGGTGGACACAAAGGTACATACCTAGTCTACATCAGCCTCAAAAACTATGCGTTTTATTTTTTATAAGAACTTACATATAATACTGATATAACTAGTGTTCTTCTAGTAGAGATATTTAGATCATTGTACAATATGCTCATACATTATGGATATTACGTAGCTAATACATTTACTGTAAGTATTAGTAGTAAGCTCTGTACTCATTACTTAGCTTGATGCTTCTTCTTATTCCCATTAATTTATGGTGTTCATGTTCTTGTAAAAGAAATAGCGTGTTTATAGTAGTTCTTACTTGTGCTTATCTATGATGTTGTATATAGAGATAGTAAACCTCAAAGTCAAATTCCTAAAATAAGAGTCACCATATTTAGATATGACCTCCCAACATAATTTTATTAACTTCATAGTTCAATGATCTATGAAGAATTTAAAATACCCACCTAACAAATAATGCTCAAACATATGGAGCATGTATACCATGGCTAGGCCTTCCACTTTAGTACTGGCATAGTTTCACTTGGAACGAGTCAACGTATTTCTATTAAAGTAAACTTTATGAAATAATATTGATTCTCTAGGTTGTGCATGGATACCTCTCCAAATGATAATTGAAACATTGGCATGTACATGAAATTCAACCATCCACTTAAGGAAAACTAAAATTTCCATCATTACCAGTTTATTTTTTAGGATGTTAAGGATGCTTCACACTCCTTGTACAAATACATTCTTTGTTTTTATCTGTTTCATTCTTCAATTACTCCATAGTCTTCTTAATAGTAGCATTTCCATTGATGAACTGTCAAGAATACCCAATTTACCCAAGATTTAGTTGTAAGATATGGACATTAGTGGGTGGATTAAGTTACTAGTGACAATGATCCTAGCGGGATCAACCAATACACTTTCATCAAGACAACATGTCCTATCATAATTCCAAAATGGGTGTCCAAGAAGCACATTTTCAGGTCTAAGGAAATTCATAGCTACTGCCACCTCTAAAAACTCAAGTGAATAATCAAAATATGATCTTTCAATAGGTTGTGCATCATCCAATCATCTAAGTATACCTTCCAAAAATTATATATATATATATTCAAAAAATGTTGCAAGGGAAATCTAAGAGAAAATTGCAAGGGAACTAGAACGTAATGACATTGTACACATCAAATCCCCATTTAGTTGTGAAAGCCATATTATTTATCTTCTTTGGTAATACATACTTATTTGTACCACAAGAATCCAACTATAAGGAGTAAGTGTTATTTTTGTCCTGCAACATGATCTAGCACCTTGTCACTAAAGGGTGTTGGAAACTAATCATGGACATAAGTGGGGTGGGAACTAATCATGGTCATAATTTGGGTTGAGGTCTACAAATCAACAGATACTGGAATTTCTAGGGATCATGTCTTCTTGTCTTGAATCATAATTGGACTATTGAAATATGATTCGGGAAGATGAGATTGATAACCAATATTAATCTATTTCTTCTTTTACCCTATATCTGATTCTAGGATTCAATATGTAGATCTCCTACCATCTGTTTTTCCGCCACCATAGGTTTTAGCATTCATGGGTTGGGGTGGGGCAAAAACTCTCGATTTCGACCAGCTAAATTGGTTTGGACAAGCCATTTCTTGGTTCCTCTCCTACCCAACAAGTGGATAGGTTCATGCTGCCCCTAAAAGTAAAATATTACATACCTATAACATAGAAAAACTTTCTGAAATGCAAAATGCAATTATTATTAAATAATAAATTATTTTCAGTACCCTAAGTGGACCATTGAAATTCCCTAAATAAACAACCCTTGAATCCATGTTTTTTTGTTGGGATAGTCGAGCATTAAAGGTCATTCCCAGTGGTTATAAGTCATTGCCAATAAGTAAGTCAGTCAGTGAGTGCCCAGGATGTTCCATTGCTAGCCAGTCGGGGAAGGATGTTTCATCGAAAGAGTTATGTCTGGTCAATTTGAAAAACCTCCACCAACCATTCAATTTTTTATGGCGAATGCAAAATAATCAAAAACCCGTATTTGTAGAGGAAAATATATATGAAACTCCAAAAAAGTTATTGTGTAATATTTCATTCATCTTTCATATTAGGGTTTGCAATAATTATTAAATAATAAATGGTTTCCAACACCCCAAATGGCCTAACAATGGTGATTCTAGGATTCAATATGTAGGGTCTTCTCTTAAGAGGTTGGAATCTAGATTTAGTTCGATTTTCATTTATCCTAACTCTCCTTTTATTCATTACATCTAAATTAAAATATTAGGAAACGGGTCAATTATTTTTCGAGGAAACCTCTTATAATGCTTATGCATCCCAATAATTATTGAATGTGGTATTCCTACGTAATACGTTTACTGTAAGTATTAGTAGTAAGCTCTGTATCTCTACCTTTTCCTAAATCAATTATTTTCAACTACCCACTACATTGCAAAGAATGAAAACATGCATGTACCAAGATATACAATTCTGACCTAATTGAGCAAAAACCCCTTCATCTTAGCGTGAGGTGGAATTATGATGATGGTCGACTAAAACAGCACATGAAATGGGTGCCCAAACTCTATTTGCAAGCCCAAAACGGCCTTACCAAGCATGAAAAACTATTACCCTGCCTCACTGAAAAACTTGAAATGATGCGATGGTGGACTAAGAAAAATCCCAAAAACCTCTTACCCTGACCGAAAAACTAGTGAAATGATGACAATGGACTAAGCCGAAGCCCGAAAATCCATTACCAAGCGTGAAACGCAACGACTTGGTTTTCGGGGTGAAATCCTGAGAGCGAAAAACCAGAAAAATTATGACAATGGTCAGCTAAGTGGGGAGGGGGTTTGCATTTATATAGTTAAACATTCCTCAGCCAAGATTTAAAAAGGAATCTAATCTCTCGACCGAGAAACATTTCTGAGAGTTTAATGTAAAAATTATGCCAATACTCTCGGATGAGAAAGTTTAAAACTCTCGGCCGAAAACTTATCTAACTATGCAATAACTCTTGGACGAGAGAATTTTAACCGTGGTTAATTTCTCATCTAAGATATATTACAACTCTCAGCCGAAAAAATATGTTGACTTTTTATCGATCGAGGGATTGGAAATTATACAAAAAAAAATTATTTGTCACAGAATTGTTTCCCAACTTCATGTTTTCGCCCATGTATCTAAATAGAACGAAGAAATTTTTTACAGTTCCAAATTATTTCTATTATCTTAGGAACTAGATCTATTGGTGTAGACTACTCATGCATACAATTACTTTAGATTTAATTTTAATGTATCCTTGTAGTTTTTATCTTCTCCACAATTTTTTCCTTGGTAGTAAGTTAAAACTGTTAGTATGTAGGCTAACTGTATTTTCCTATGTTTATTAGTATAATTATTCATAATTCATGATTAGTCCAGATTGAGATAACAATCTCCTTTTACTTATAAAAAAATTATATATATTATAGTCAAGATTTAATGCTTACGAATTTACAATCTGAACTATCATCTAGCTATACATAAATTCTAGTTTTGAAATCATCTACCGTCATAGAGTTATTTCTATTCTTATAGAACCGATATTATACAATTAATATCATATGTTTAAGCCCCCACAGAATGAACATAGTTAATAATTAAACAAATCCTTTACAGATCTCAGTAAAGCAGTCTTAACCGGATCGAAGATACAAAGTAAACAATTATAACATGGTCGCATAAATGTACAAAATAAGCAAATCATAGATGCAAGGGTGTTGTTCCTAAAACTGGTAGTAATCCCATCTATCATGGCCTCCAATATTTAAATTTACAACCAGCAATATCATGTTTAAATCCAAATCAAATATACAACACATCAAATAATCTATTAAAACAATATTGTTCCACATAAGTCGCAAGACTCCACGAGTCGTTCAAACATTAAATAAAATTGTCTAAGTATGGATGTAAGCCCATGGCCATGATTTCCATTACTAAACCAAAGATTTACATTACATACACATATATAAGCTAAACCAGTGTTTTTTGAACCAAAACAATACCCTCATGTGGTTAGTATTCATCATAACTAACTACTGCTAAGAAATCGTAAAGACCCAATTTGGGTGTATCCAATTAAACAGTTATGACCATAAGTCCCTTTTTGTAATGGCTTCCATTATAAACAAAATCAAACACAATGCACAGTAGAGCTAACAGAGTTATATTAAAACCCTCTCATGGGTTCATCAAAATAATATTAATATCATTATTTACAGAGTTAAGATTTTAAACTTAAAAAATTATCAATAAAGCATAGCACGACTATAAGACCATCAAGGATGGAAGCATGTGAACCAGATAAAAAGCACATATACATTTCACAGTAAATATCCTAAGGGTTGTTTCCTTATACTAGACAATTAAACAACTTACGACGCAAATACAAGGTGGTTGTAAGTCCATCTTTGATGGCTTCCACTTGTTAAATTTAAAAACCACACATAAATTCATTTAAACAGAACCGGTAGTGTGGAGGTAAGACCACCCACAATATCTTTGCAATCCGCACAGAATTATAAAATGAATACACTTAAACCCTCACAAAGCAACAGGGTCATAAAACCTTCCTTAAATAGAGGGTAAACCCCTTGGGGTAAAAAAATGTTCAACTTATCTTATGCAAAGTTGAAGTCCTCTCCTCTCGGCTCCTCCACGCTCAAGTTGAATCACCTTCAGCAACACATACAAGATATGTACTCTAAGACACTTTTTTATCTAAACCACATTTTGAAAAGAGAAACACAGAGATAGGGATGCGTTAAGTTACCCGAGGCGTTTAAAAATGTAGACTTGGGAGGAGGTGACCCTATCGCCTCTCTCTCTAGTGCCCACCACCTGAAAATATTTCAAGATACAGTCAAAAACCTTGAAATAACAAAAAGGAAAACATTAAACAAATCTTATAAACCTTATAATCTTACCTTGGCGAGTTACAGAGAGGGCCAGGGGTTGACTCCTCTGGAGTTAATCTTATCCCTCGTCTGCATGCAAAATGATAATGTATTATCAATCCTTGCCTTTAATGAATTCACCAAAGTAAGTTTACAAAGTTCTATAGATTTTACCAGTTAAGAGTGGTAGTGTACACGGTCATTTTGTTGACATATTCATGGAGGTGCGAATAGCATGTTGCAGAGTATCGTAGAAGTCATGGAAGTCAAGAAACCCTTCGACAAAGGAAAGGGAACTTTGCTTTTAACACAATGGTAACAACTCTACAATAGAAACCCTAACCCCATAGCCATTTTACAGAGCATAGCTTCGGCTCTCACCAGTTACAAGAAAAAATGACCAATTGCAACTAACAAAGGTTCCGACAACCAAAAAGACATAATAAAATCCTTTTGAAACCCTTGCACACTCACCTTATAGGTGTAAGGAAAATATTAATTCTTGAGCCATCTCAGGGGACCTGGCCACACTGTCAACTCGTAGTCAGGACAAACATTTAAGTCAACCAAGGTACCACATTTAACTCACGGCCAGGGAAACCATGGTCCATAATCATTGCATGCATGTATAGACATCAATTTGAACCATGTGTTAAAACTCCAATGCACAAACCATTTTATTTATCATAAAAACCATGGCGTAGACCATGTCTTATCATACTCATCATTTTATGCCAAGAAAACATTTTTGTATAAACTATAACCTTTGTTATATGTTTAACGAAGAGTTTACACTATGATAAGTTCCATATGCCTTACAAACCCCAAACCATCACGCTTAGGATGGAGGGATCACTTTGTACCATGAGCTTAGGCAATGGTAAGGCCTACGGAATTTAAACCTCTTTAAACAACCTTATTACATTTATGAATGGGATCAATACTATAAATAGCCTCCCAAATCCTTAGGGATGCTAAAACCCTAATAAGAACTATTAAAATGGAAACAAGAAAACTAAGACATCACCTGTAGGTGTAGCTGAATGTTGTGAAAGGAGATGACCATTGCATCATCCAACGAAACCTGGCATAGTAAGCAGAATAAAGAGATTAATAACTTGATTATGCATGAATAACTTAGAACGGGAGTAAAATGTTGGTTAACATACTGTTAATAAATGCATGCAATTTTTTTTAATGAATTCTAAGGTGTGTTTCCAGTATTTTCTATACATGTAAAGGTTTTGTCAAAACAATTTAGCATTTTTCTATGCTTTTCTAGCCAATCCATTACTATTAATAGATTATAGGAACCTACAGGTAGAATATTCAATTCAACATGGTAATGAAATCATTCATTAAAAATTCACAGTTCTTAACATAGCTAGTAACTTTACGTTTAGTACCTGTGGCTAACTATACAATCCACGAATTATCAAAAAAAATTGGTACTAATTTACATAATTAAACTATTCTAGGTTATATATAACTCAGAATCACACCTGGATCAATCAAGATGGAAACATTAGAGGAAATTTCAACTCAAAATGGGCCTTTCAACCCTAATTCAAATTCCATGTCTTCATGTGTTAGCCAATGAAATTGCTTTAGATTTGAAATACCGAATAGGTCTTAAACAGTTTTTTAATATAAAATTTGGGGATAGGTATCATAAAAAAAATAAAAATAAAAATTGTATTTTCGACATATCTCCCTGTGTTTTTACTCAAATTTCGATCGAGAGAGCTTGTTGGATGCAGAATTAAATTCCACATCCAATGAGTACCCACTCTTCATACTTTTGACGAACCCCGCTACCCCAAAAACAATAAATACATGAAAAATGATGATGACATCATCATCACATTTTTTCAGTTATTTCTTGTTTTTTGGGTAGCGAGGTCTGTCAAATGTATGCATAGTGGGTACTCATTGATTCAGAATTTAATTCCGCATCCAAAGAGCTCTTCTGATCGAAATTTGAGTAAAAACACAGGGAGATATGTCGAAAATATGAACAAAAAAGTAGTTTTTTTCTTTTCTTTCTCCAACATTATTAAATATTATTTTATTATTTTCCTTACGAGGCCCATTTTGAGTTGAAATTTCCTCTAATGCATGTTGATTTTTTATCATACCTTCAATCTCGACCATGAAATTTTTATGGTCTGCTTGTCGATTTTCCAACGCAGCGTTGATTCTCGGTGTGCTCCTTGCCATGTCTCCAACTGTAACTACTTCCCGAAAAGAGTGAACAATAATTTTTTTCTTTATTATTGGGAAGTCTTTAAATTAATGTGGCTTGCCACATTCCCAACATTAAAAGGGTTCTCTTGGTGCAATTTCTTCTTAAAAGTAGGAGGAGGTTCCCTTTCTTTTACTACATAATTTTGTGGTTTAAAGTTTTTATAAGTATTAACCTGATACCCCTTACCATTATTCCCTGTGTTTCTGTGGAATTTATTATTTATTTTCCTTGGATAAAAATTATCTCACTTTTTAGTCTTTCAAGTTGGTACACTTTCTCTTTTGTTTTTGTTTTGGTCGTAATAGAAATTTGTGTTTCTCATCGCTTCCTCCTACGTCTTCGGATTGTCATACTCAATCTGTTCTTTAAACATGATAGGAAAAAAACTGAGAAAACGTTGTATCTTAGGTACATAATGAAGTAGGCTCATAAATTTACTGTAGATATCTTTCATAGTCATAGATTCTAGTCTTAACTCGTAAAATTCTTTAGGCTTTTCTTCATAGTATTGTTTCGACAGGTATTTTCTTGTAAAATTATTTTAAAAAGTTTTCCAAGTTACATATCTTTCCTTTATTCCCTTTACCTTATTTATATCCTTCCACCATATATATGACTTTCTAGTCATATTATAGATTGTCATTTTAGCATTTAGTTCATCAGAATAATTGTATATTTGGAATTATTTCTTCATCCCTTACAACCAGGCTTCTGCTTCTTCCCATTTTTCAATTTAACCATTAAGCATTCATGGTTTAATCATTTTAAACGCCCTAGATATTTTTTGTTTATTGTCATCACTACTTTCTCTTTAATCTTGATGTTTTCCTGAGTGATGTTTGGCTGATTCTTGACTGGAAGTTTTAGGTTTATGGCTAGAAAATTCCAGTTTCCTTCCCTTACATTTGTAAGGTGTAGTTTTTAGTACAATGTGTTCAGATTACTTACTTTTCTCTTTTTCCTCATTATGTATTTTAGCTAATAAAATAGTATTTAATTCCTCTTGATCTTTTAGGATTCGTTCATTATCCTCCTTAACTTTTCATTAGAGGAAATTTCAACTCAAAATGGGCCTTTTAACTTTAACTCAAATTCCATGTCATCATGTGTTAGCCAATGAAATTGCTTTAAATTTGAAATACCGTATAGGTCTTAAACACTTTTTTAATATAAATTTGGGGATAGGTATCATAAAAAAAACTACTTTTTTTGTTTGTATTTTCGACATATCTCCCCGTGTTTTTACCCAAATTTCGATCAGGAGAGCTCGACATCATCATCACATTTTTTCAGGTATTTCTTATTTTTGGGTTAGCGGGGTCCGTCAAAAGTATGTCGTGTGGGTACTCGTTGGATGTGGAATTTCATTCCGCATCCAACGAGCTCTGTTGATCAAAATTTGAGTAAAAACACAGAGAGATATATAGAATTTATACAAACAAAAAAGTAGTTTTTTTCTTTTCTTCCTCCAAAATTAATAAATATTATTTTATTATTTTAACTATTATTTTATTAATTTTTTTTAGGAGGCCCATTTTGAGTTGAAATTTCCTCTAATGCTTAGTTCTGATCTTAATTACTTAAGAGTTCCTTGCAATTCAGATTTATGATCTTAACTTTCTTTCAGGTTTACCCAGATATCCCCATCCCTTAAACTACCCTCTTCATTACTTAAAGGATTTTCCGTCTGAAACTCTTCTTCTACAGACATCCCTGCTTCTTCCATGTTTCCTGCAAAAATACAATTACCCTTCTCTTTTTGTTTTGTAAGAGAATTAAACCAATAAATAAAGTCAATTAGTTTTTTTTTATTTCTTTATCAGTGTTAGTGTTGAGTCGGTTTAGGCCTAGTGCTGTAACCATGCTATGATACCATAATTATTATTAATTTTTGTTGAAAATACTTTAATCATTATTTTTATTATTTTTGACAGAAAGTAAAAAATAAAAAATTTGTAATGAATTATTCTTTATTAATAAAAGACACTGAACTTGGGACAGAAGTGGAAATATCTATTGAAGAGTGTTTGCTAACCCACAATAGGAAAAGACAAGTGGGTGAAGCTATTGAGTGAGAACTCAAGATGCAATAGGCATCATCCTCAAAAATTAGGTCACAACTCCTATATTAGTGCTAAAGAGCAGGAGGCTCATAAATGACAAAGTCCTAGGAAAAATACTATATAATAGAATGTCCATTAGCAAGAAAGAGGCTAGCATTGGATAGGGATTGAATTTGAGAATGCAAGAGATGGCACATTGAAGGATTTTTCTCTTGTGGATCAACGAACATGTTCGGGGGTTCTAGAGAAAGTAACTTGGTTGCTCTAGGAGTTGGTTGGGAGGAACATATTTTCCAATTATTTTTTCCCAGTAATAGTGCCATGTTCCTATCCTATGTTTTAATTTCATAGTAGGTTGTTTCCTTCTAAATCTGTAATTGCTAAATATAGCACCTAGTATGCATCGATTAGTATCTAGCATGTATCTAAATAGACTGAAGAAATTGTTTACATTTCCATATTATTTCTATTATGTTAGCAACTAGATCTATTGGTGTAGACAAGTCATGCATACAATTACTTTAGATTTAATGTTAATGTATTGTTCTATTTGTTATCTTCTCCACAATCTTTCTTTGGCTCTAAGTTAAAACTATTAGTATATAGGATAACTAGATTTTACTATGTTTATTAGTATTATCTTCATAATTCACGATTATGACGGATTGAGATAACAATCTCCTTTTACTTATAAAAACATTATATATATTATATTTAAGATCATAGTTATGAGTTTACAACCTGAACTATCATCTAGCTACACACAAATTCTAGTTTTGAAATCATCTACAGTCACAGAGTTATTTTCTTTTCTTATAGAACATATCTTATACAATTAATATCATATGTTTAAACCCCTATAGAACAAACATAGTTAATAATTAAACAAATAATTTACGGCTCTCAGTAAAGTAGTATTAACCGGATTGAAGATCCAAAGTAAACAGTTATAACCTGATCACATAAATCTACAAAATAAGCAAATTATAGATGCAAGGGTGTTCTTTCTAAAACCGATAGTAATCCCATCTAGGATGGCTTCCAATATTTAAAGTTACAACCAACAAGATATTGTTTAAATACAAATCAAATCCACAACACAATAAATAATATATTAAAACAATAGTGTTCCACCTAAGTCGCAATACTTCACGAGTCGTTTAAACATTAAATAAAATTATCTAAGTATGGTTGTAAGCCCATGGTCATGGCTACCATTACTAAACCAAATATTTACATTACATACACATCCAGAAGCTAAACCATTTCTATTTGAACCAAAACAAAACCCTCATATGGGTAGTATTTATCATAACTAACTACTGTTCAGAAATCGTAAAGACCCAAATTGAGTATATCCAGTTAAAGAGTTATGGACCCAAGTCCATTTTTGTAATGGATTCCATTATAAACAAATCCAAACACAATACATAGAAAAGCTAACAGAGTTATTTTAAAACCCTCTCATGAGTTCATTGAAATAATAATAATATCATTATTTACAGAGTTAAGGTTTTAAACTTCAAACATTATCAACAAAACATAGAACGACCATAAGACCATCAAGGATGGTAGTCAGTGAACCAGATAATAAATAGATACATTTCCCAGTAAATACCCTAAGGTTTGTTTCCTTATAACATACAGTAAAAAAAACTTGCAACACGTATACAGGGTGGTTGTAAGTCCATCTTTGATGGATTCCACTTGTTAAATTTAAAAAACACATATAAATTCATTTAAACAGAACCAGTGGCGTGGAGGTAAGACCATCCACTATGGCACCCACAATATCTTTGCGATCAGCACATAATTATAAAATGAATACACTTAAACCCTCCCAAATCAACAAGTTCATAAATCCTTCCTTAAACAGAGGGTAAACCCCTTGGGGTGAACAAATGTTAAACTTATTTTATGTAGAGTTGGAGTCCTCTCCTCTCGGCTCCTCCGGACTCAAGTTGAAGTAGCTACAACAACACATACAAGATAAGTACTGTAAGCCACCTTTTTCTCTAAACCACATTTCGAAAATAGAAGCACGGAGATAAGGATGCATTAAGTTACCTGAGGTGCTTGATAAGGTAGGCCTAAGAGGAGGTGACCCTGTTGCCTCCCTCTCTAGCGCCCTCCATATGCAAAGATTTCAAGTTACATTTACAACCTTGAAACAAGAAAAAAGAAAACTTTAAACAAATATTATAAACCTTATAATCTTACCTTTGCGAGTTGCAGAGAGGGCTAGGGGTTGGCTCCTCTAGAGTTACCCTTATCCCTCCTATGCTTGCAAAATGATAATGTATTATCAGTCCTTGCCTTAAACAAATGAATTCATCAAAGGAAGTTTACAGATTTCTAGAGATTTTACCAGTTAATCATGGGAGTGTACACTGTCGAATTGTAGGAAACATCATGGAGGCGTGAATAGCATGTTGCAGACTGTCATAGAAGCCATGGAAGATAGGAAACCCTTGGAAACCGAAAAGGGCACTTTTCCATTAACACAATGGTAACAACTCTACAACAAAAACCCTAACACCATAACCATTTGATAGAGTAGAGCTTTGTCTCTTGTCTTCTACAGACCAATGATAGGTTCAAACAATCGATTGTGACATAAAAAAAAACCCTTACAAACCCTTGCAATCTCACCATACAGTTGTAAGGCCAAGGTTAATCCTCGATCTAGCTCAAGGGACCTGGTTGCATTGTTAACTCGCATATAGGACAAACATTTAAGTCAACCAAGGTACCACCATGGGGTATTCACTTAGTGAAACCATGCCATAGCACGTTCATTCATGGCATATGAAACAATACCCCTATTTTCAAAAAATATTGGAAAATACCTCCCAAAATCATTTTTTTTAACCCACTCCCAATATGCCTTGCTGATTTTAAAAAACCCCTATTTTCACTATATATTGCATGTATCCATTTTTTCATTTACATTTTTTATACCCCTTTATATTTCTACCTAAGGAAAAAAAAAACTAAACACAAGAAAGGGCGACACTTGATAGGCGCCCTTAGGCAAATCACTTTATTAGGAATTAAAATGTATCACATGATGTCAAAACAAATAAGAGAGGGTTTATTTGTACCAATCTCAAATAGTAGTGTGTTTTCCCCAAGAAGGGTTCAAAAATGAAACTTACACCATTTATAACTGATTCTTTCCATCACAGACTTTTTATCCAAGCACCATTTTGGTATCTAGGAGATTGTACAACTTTAGAAACAAAATTGATTTGGAATCTTCAATGCATACTGTTAATCTTTTTAGATTAAAAACAATATGAATTTAACAAGAGGAATGGACGAGTCGAGTTGGCATCCATTTATCCAATGAACTTGTGAGCATTTAAAGCATAAATTCATGATGTCAAAATAGGCCACCTTTCAGTTGAAGATTGTATTTCCAGTTCAGATGTCTACCTTGTCACCAAGTTCCTAGCTAAGTTTTACTCAAACAGATTCTTTATCGCCTACGAGGAAAAGAAAAAAAATCAAGGGTTGTGACAAACAAGCAAGTTGGTCAGAAGACATAAACAAAAAGATGGAGAAGCAAAGTCAACTAAAAAATATGAGCCAAATAACTGAACACCAGTAACATTATGAGCAATTTCAAATTTAGTCTTCAAACTGACAAATTTTCTTCAACATAGATTCAAGGCAAATTCTGGAGGTGTGACTCTAACAAAGCAACCAACCAAACTACATAAAAATATCTCCAACAACATATTTTCAAAAGCACTATGATACATAACCCAATCTAGTGTACAAAAATTATCTTGTAGACTTGGCATTGAAACTTTTTTGGTTAGATTAGAGTCATAATCGTCTTCACCAGCTTCATTTTTAGTTTGTAAATGAACCTGACAACCAATATGGTTTGACCATATGGAAAGGGTTCACCTTGTGAATCCCAATGGGTTATCTCAATCAGTTCAAATAGGTTGTTTCAAGATGGATTTCACTGTAAGGTCTCCAGTTCTAGTCTGGCTGAGGTTCAAGTCCTGTTGAGTCTGACTGGGTTACCAACCACCATTACAGCTAGTTGTTGAGCTGCCCTCCATCAATATATTCCAGGGAAGAGGGGGAGAATCCTGTGAGGCTTTTCTTGGAAAGAAAAGGAGTTTATCTTGTGATATGGTTAATCGTATCCAAAACCAAAGTTTGATTAAGCCCAATGTGTATGAGTGGATCAAACAAAATTAAATCTTACAACCTTGTTTCAATCATGACAGTTGGGTGGATCTAAATACCCAAGACAATGCTAAGTTTTATCTTTTCTACACCAATAGCATTAATAATTGAAAAGGAAACCCAAACCCATGAATGTACATAAGTTTTCAAGTGTATCAAGTTCAGTGAAAAAAGTTTTTTGCATCAAATAAATTTATTTTCTATTCAAGAGTTAGGATTGCTGAATAAACAAGCAACGAACATTGTTTCCAAACTAAAAGATTCATGGCAAAAAGGGAAAATGGCTTGCAATAGGCTATAATTATATTAGAATGCAGATGTCTGTAGGTGTACATATTGCTTCTGTGATTATTGGATTTTACTACATAAGAGATTTTAAACCCAGCGTTTCATATGAACTCTTCACTCATAATCAGGGAAACCAATCAGTTGGAAAGAAATGTTGCAAATGAGGAGTGCACCTATTTATTAATATAAGGTAGGAGGGAAAGTCATATGCTATGTGTAAGGTAGGACAGAAAGTCACGGGCTATATAATATATATAAGGTAGAAGGGAAAGGAGAGGAGGACAATATCCTCCTCTCCTTTCCCTTCTACCTTGTATATAGCCTGACTTTCCCTCCTACCTTATACAAGCCCACTCAACACTACTTTCTATCTTAAAATTGGTTTCCCTGATGATGGGTGAATATTTCACATAAAATGTAGGGCTTAAAATATTTTATGCAGTAAAATCCAAAACACACAAACAAGATGTGTAATTAAGCAAAATCTGACAATATAAACAATAGATCATAGACGTAGAGAAGATCAATGAAATACATGATTTACATTTTCTAGAGTGCTTGCTTTCATTAGGCATTTAATCCTATTGCCTTCAATGTTTGTTTACAACCTGTCCAGAAGCTCATTGCAATTTTGACAATATACAAAGCACTGTATGCATGCTAGAAAATAACATAGATTGATAAGGGTCGTATTAAGATACATCTTTCAGGTTATACAAATTCTTCCAACAATGATAGCTGTAGCAATCTCTGAACAACTCATGCTAACTGGAAAAGGTAACTCATCAATGATCTATACCTAGGGCCTACCTGCTGGAGCAGCTTATGGACCAGCCTTGCCATATTTCATCCATGCAGCTTTTGATTGAGCAAGCATCTCATCATAGTTCTGCAAGTCATTAAACAGAATGAAAAGATTTATCAATGTAGAATCAAAGAAAAGAACATAATGAGAAGGAAGTGTAGGATATGTTCAGCAACAATCCTGCAAACCTAGGTTAAATTTTAAGGCAAGACATTTAGTATAAATGAATTAAAAATGGTTAATGCTTACCCTTTTCTCCATGACCAAACCCTATTTTGGGAGGATCTTATCAGCAATACCATAATCAATTGCTTCTTGTGGGAAAAAGTATCTTGATCTTTGAATATCCTTTGCAATATCTTCTTGTGTTTTGCCAATTCCTTTTGCCAGTAATTCAATGTAATACTGTGTATTTACTTCCAACTCTTTTTCCTGAAGAAGACATAATTTCATCAGTTGGCCTATAATAAGTATTAAGCACTCCTTTAAAAGGAGCTAAGTGAGCATTTACCTGTTACTTAAGAACGAATTTCGAGATTTCTTAAGTAACATCTTAAAAAAAGGGAAAAGTATTACCTTGATATACATATCAATGGAAGAACCACTGGATTTATTCACTACTGGCAAGTGCAGTTTTGCTATGATAGAAAAAAGACAGATCATCAACATATTTTTTAACAAAGAATGACTAGATATATGAACCTACTAAGATTGCATAAATTAGCAAAAAAAAAACACAAATCCTATTAACATTTTCAATTGTGTTTCTGACACTTGCGTATGAGTGACCCTTGGATTTTGATAGGATATCTTACTTTCAATTTCCAGTAGACCATATTGCAACAAGCTATGAGTGTGCCCTTGAACTTATTGAGAAACTGCATAAGCCTGAATGGAGTAGAGACTCACATAGTACACTTACTTGTTGAGCTAGGAATAAGAGCACGATTTCCCTTGGCTCCAAGTGACAGAATATTTGCTGCCTGGCCAAAGGCCATTCCACAGTTCAGTGTGTAAACCTTGGGCTTCACATATTTCGTACAGGATATTTATATCAACATATGTAATTCTGGAGCCCTTGGAAAGTTGCAAGTTCAAAATAAATATGCTTCCCAATGAAATCCAGCAAAGTGGTTGGAAGTATTTCAAATATTTAAGGCTAAAGTTTCACCAATTCCTATAAAAACTGCTTGGGAACCAAAATACCAAATATTGGAGGCCTTTATTGCTGTGTATTCCTATATATTAGGAATATACATTTTCTGTGATTTTCAAGATATTTAAAAATAGGATATGGCACCTCAAAAGACCCAAAGAGGACCTTGTGAGTGTCCTTGACAAAATTTTCATTTTTAATTTTGTGTTTCATGTCAATAAAGATCCATCTGTTCAGCAATAACTAAAAGTTCAAAGTTTAATATTATTACAAGAATTCAAAGAGGGGGAGATTTAAAAGTCTTGTAAATGTCAACTGCAAATTTCCTAAACTTCAAATTGCATTTTTCAATAAAAATAGAATTCAAATCCATTAGTAAGCCTGTATTGAAAATTAAAATAGGAAAAGATCAAAGCCATTCGTTCAACTCAATGATGGAGAGGAAATGCCCACAGCAGCCATCAAAGAATCATCTTACAATCTATGCACAATAGAGAAATATTGCATACAATTGGAATTAACTCAAATTTCGGCAATCATTGATGAAGGAAGAGACCCTGAGCTAAATGCAGCATGGAGACTTGTATACAGTAACCCTAAATGCCATGATTTTATAGACAAAGAGATGTCTGCAGAAACCCTGTGCAGACAGCATGGATAGAGTCGGGTAACATGAAGACCAAAGCATGCCAGACACAATAAGGGGTAACTACAGCAAACTGATTGTCATATGCAATGTCATGGGTAGGAGAATGGAAGCCCTATGCAAACAAGAACACATTTTGAGCAGCAAGTGTTTATGCACATGAAGAACAAGTTACAACATCATTTCTCACAGATTGTTAAACATAACAGATTCTTTTGAGGAACAAAATTATTTATGGGCATGTTTCAATAGGACTTGAACACAATAACAAAGTAATCAAACCAAGGTGGAAGGAAATAAGACACCCCCAGGCAGATCCCAAGCATTTTTAGACCTCTAATCTCAAATTTGAATTAATTTATTAACACTATCAACATATCTCAACATCAAAACAACCATAATCAATGATTCTGGGCATGGAATGGGCATCAGGGAGGCCCTTCTTTCAGTTATGGGTGTGTCTTGAGCATTAAATAACTATAAATAACCATAAAACATAAATAAATGGGTAATATGGGAAACCCATGCAGTAAACAAGAATCATGTTTCCACTTATGGGATATCCTATTGGTAAATAAACAGTGATAAAACCTTTAGTTTCCACATTTACATGCACATCCATGACCCATTAACCATTGACTCTGTTACCCACATTTTGCACGGGTGTTGAATATTTTCACAATTTTGGCAGTAGAGATGGCGTCATTGATGCATTGATTAAACATGGTAGTTTTACTAGGTTGCTTTCTATATCATGGATTTTTTGCTACATTTCTGGGAGATTTATTGAGGCATTTACCCTCAATTTAGAGTCGTGAATGACACCCTTAGGCATCTCCTAGGCATGTTTAGACCCTTAATCTCAAATCTGGGTTAATTTGTGAGAAACCTACACAGCTCAGCATCAAAACAACCATAATTAATGATTATGAGTATGGAATGGGAAGCATGAAGGCCCTAATTTTAGTTATGGGTATGTATTGTGCATTAAATAGTAGTAAAAAACCATAAAACACAAATAAATGAGCAATCTAGGCAACCTGTGTAGTAAGAAAGCATCATGTTTCCAATCTTGCATACAATTGGAATTAACTCAAAGTCCGACAATCATTGATGAAGGTAGAGACACTGAGCTAAATGCAGCATGAAGACTTGTATACAGTAACCCTAAATGCCATGATTTTATAGACAAAGAGATGTCTGCAGAAACCCTTTGCAGACAGCATGGAGAGAGTCGGGTAACATGAAGACCAAAGCATGCCAGACACAATAAGGGGTAACTACAGCAAACTAATTGTCATATGCAATGTCATTGGTAGGAAAATGGAAGCCCTATGCAAACAAGAACACATTTTGAGTAGCAAGTGTTAATGCACATGAAGAACAAGTTACAACATCATTTCTCACAGATTGTTAAACATAACAGATTCTTTTGAGGAACAAAATTATTTATGGGCATGTTTCAATAGGACTTGAACACAATAACAAAGTGAGTCAAACCAAGGTGGAAGGAAAGAAGACACCCCCAGGCAAATCCCAAGCATTTTTAGACCTCTAATCTCAAATTTGGATTAATTTCTTAACACTATCAACATATCTCAACATCAAAACAACCATAATCAATGATTCTGGGCATGGAATGGGCATCAGGGAGGCCCTTCTTTCAGTTATGGGTGTGTCTTGAGCATTAAATAACTATAAATAACCATAAAACATAAATAAATGGGTAATATGGGAAACCCATGCAGTAAGCAAGAATCATGTTTCCACTTATGGGATATCCTATTGGTAAATAAACAATGATAAAACATTTAGTTTCCACATTTACATGCACATCCATGACCCATTAACCATTGACTCTGTTACCCACATTTTGCATGGGTGTTGAATATTTTCACAATTTTGGCAGTAGAGATGGCGTCATTGATGCATTGATTGAACATGGTAGTTTTACTAGATTGCTTTCTATATCATGGATTTTTTGGTACATTTCTGGGAGGTTTTTGAGGCATTTACCCTCAATTTAGAGTCGTGAATGACACCCTTAGGCATCTCCTAGGCATGTTTAGACCCTTAATCTCAAATATGGGTTAATTTGTGAGCAACCTACACAGCTCAGCATCAAAACAACCATAATCAACGATTCTGAGTATGGAATTGGAAGCATGAAGGCCCTGATTTTAGTTATGGGTATGTATTGTGCATTAAATAGCAGTAAAAAACCATAAAACACAAATAAATGAGCAATCTTGGCAACCTGTGTAGTAAGAAAGCATCATGTTTCCAATCTTGCATACAATTGGAATTAACTCAAAGTCCGACAATCATTGATGAAGGCAGAGACCCTGAGCTAAATGCAGCATGAAGACTTGTATACAGTAACCCTAAATGCCATGATTTTACAGACAAAGAGATGTTTGTAGAAACCCTATGCAGACAGCATGGAGAGAGTCAGGTAACATGAAGACCAAAGCATGCCAGACACAATAAGGGGTAACTACAACAAACTGATTGTCATATGCAATGTCATTGGTAGGAGAATGGAATCCCTATGCAAACAAGAACACATTTTGAGTAGCAAGTGTTCATGCACATGAAGAACAAGTTACAACATCATTTCTCACAGATTGTTAAACATAACAGATTCTTTTGAGGAACAAAATTATTTATGGGCATGTTTCAATACGACTTGAACACAATAACAAAGTATTCAAACCAAGGTGGAAGGAAAGAAGAGAAAGGGCCACAACCCTACACAATCTATATAATGATTCAGAGACAAGCAAGAACATTTGATTTGAGAATGCAATTGTTCTTAGACAGATATAACTCAACTACAACATACTAATTTTTATTATGCCTACGAGCAGAATAACACAGCAGAATCAGAGAAGATTTAACAAAGCATGGATTGTTGTCCAATTAATTCACAAATTCAGAACTAGATTTGGGAGTTTGGAATCAGGAACTCAGGAATTCAAAGAGTTGCACTGACTTTGGAGTTAGGGAATTAGAGGTGTTCAGAAGGGAAAAAATTATACAGCGAGGGGAAAAAATTTCAAAAGGGGCAAGACAAATTTGGACAGTGGTTAGATTCTGGTTCTAAAGGTTACTCCAAACCAACATTTGAGTGGCCAGAAGGGGTATCATGCTGTAAGTGCACTTTTAAGGACCTGTTTCAAACTCCTTGAGCAGTCATCAAGAAATATGTATGAGGGTTGTATTCTCAGTGTAATTTTTCTGGGAGGTTTTCACTAGTAACTTAAATTCTGGAGAAGTTGAGGCAATCTCATTCAATTGATTTTGATAGACTTCTAGCATGATACTGTTGGAAGTCAAGGGAGTAGTAAACAACCTATTTTCCTGTAGCATCTAACTCTGAGTAACCTGTGCATATTCTTAAAACAGCAGTAAACCCAATTTTGGGATTATCTGTGCATTAAGGCAACACTAAAACAACAATAGAGTGAAATTTAGGTATGTTCTGAAGCAAATAGTAGATCCCTGATCTGGGGCATTTTCTAAGCACTAAAACACTAGTAAAAAGGCAGAACTGTGATGTCTTTTCCACCTTACTTTCACCCAGAAATTAGCTAACCTATATAAACCCATATTCCTAACTATTGCTTGTGCAAGTGATATCTTAACCTAGAACAAGTATTGGGACCTCCCTTTAACTTCATAGTATATGGATTTCCCAAATTATTTCTTTCATGGGTTGAAGGATCGGACCATTGATCAAGTCCACAAGCTCCAGACCTACCAACACATCCAACTTCTTGGCATTTCAATGTCATCACCTCCCTTAATGGGAATGTGCCATGAACCTCTCTTAGACTCCTGCATTACAATTTATAATGGAATATTAGGATCATCTTTGCAGCTAACATAAATTAATTTTTTTACAGTAAATATGGGAATTAATTGTAGAATTGGTGTTACACCCTTTTGAAGTGCAAATATCAGAACAATATTACACACTTGAATAACAATCGAATATGGAGGTGGCATGTGAAGCTGTGGACCAAATTTATTGAAAGTAAAGTGGACCTACCACTCAAAACAATGCATAAACACCAATATGGAAATATAGATTCATCATCCTGTTTAATACTTGGAGGTTCACCGATATGTTTTAAAACTCTAATAAGCCAAGTTTCAACTCGTACTTAGACTCGGACTCAGCTCTGACTCGGACCTGTTTGAAGTTTATGACTAGTTTTACTGAAAAATACATAAAATATATAAAATAATAATAATAAAATATATATTAAATATTCCAAAACATTAGAGACAAAATATGAAAAATATTCTCAGATGATCCTTCTGTGCAGATCAGGTAAAGAGAAATCCATGGGTAACTGACATAAAAGATACTCCTCAATCACACAACTCCATCGTCAAGGTCTTATGGTTGTAAAGATGATCGTGTGAGGATTTTTGTACCCTCTCCATTCAATACTTACAAGGGGTTTTAACTTATGAAAAAATCAATTTAATGTCACAACAACTTCACCAATGCGATGAATTCCTTATAGTTGAAAAATAGTAACAAAAGAACATTTGAAAAAGGAAGCTTACCCATGGTAAGTAGGGTGCAGTAAATGTGAAAAATACCAAGGAAACTCATATGGACAAAAGGATTGTGTTTGCTCCACACATAAACCTACAATTCAAAATAAATTTCTGTAACATGCTTGAACTACATACAATAGAAAAACAAATCCATTGCAGACAACTGAATTAAAGGGGAAGAAAAAAATTTGTTAACTGTGGCTTGATATGTTAAAATAAGCAATGCCATATAGAAATTCCATGTTTACTCACCAAACTTCATCTGCATTCATGTACAGGATGACTAAATACCACTAGTCCCATCCTCCATCCTCCATCCTCAAGGAACTGGTCCTTTGGCGATTATTTCAAACGTGAAGCCATTGGGTGGGCCTAGGAATTACTGACAGAGGTTTACAGGTTGCCCACAGACCGCTTATATGCAACTTATTTTGGTGGTGATGAAAAGTCGAGACTTCCTACTGATATTGAAGCTAGAGATACTTGGCTCAATTACCTACCTGAATTGCCATTTGGATCCAAGGATAACTTTTGGGAAATGGGTGATACTGGACCTTGTAGCCCATGTTCTGAAATTCACTTTGATAGACTTGGAAACCGTGATGCAGCTTCTTTAGTCAATAATGATTATCCTACTTGCATTGAAATCTAGAGCATCGTCTTTATTCAGTTCAATAGGGAAAATGACGGCCCTCTAAAGAATTTACCAGCAAAGCATGTTGATATAGGAATGGAATTTGAATGGCTAACCTCAATTCTCCAAAATAAGATGGGCAGTTATGACATAGATATTTTCATGCCCCAGGAAACAGGAGCCCAACCTTACTATGGTAAAGTTGGGGTAGATGATGGAGATAAATTTGATATGGCTTATAGGGTAGTGGAAGACCATATAAGAACATTATCATTTGCTATTGCAGATGGTTCTCGCCCAGGAAATGAGGGCCATGAATATGCACATCGTCGCATTTTGCGTTGAGCAGTGCGGTATGGACAGGAAGTTCTAAAATATCAAGAAGGCTTCTTCAATGGGTTGGTGAGCACCATTGTTGAAGTTATGGGGAATAATTTTCTAGAAATGAAGCAACATGAATATCAAGGAAATTATTGTAGAAGAGGAATTGAGCTTTGGCAGAACTTTAATCAAGGGCATTGAAAAATTCAAGAAGGCTGCTCAAGATGTCAAGGATAGTAAGATCAGTGGTCAGGATGCTTTCATTTTGTGGGACATATATAGGTTTCTGATTGATCTTACTCATATTATGGCAGAAGTAAGAGGTCTAGAGGTAGACATAGATGGGTTCAATAGTGCCATGGAGAAAGTGATGCAAAAAGCAAGAAATGCCAGGGAACTGAAACTTTGGCATTTTTATCTCTGTAAATAATCCTCCATCCTCAAGGAACAGTGTCCATATTGAAAATTTTATCTCTGTAGAAACATATTGTAGAAAGGATTTTAAAATTGATTGATCATGACTGATGGGACCTCCCAAGTTACTTATCATAGATGAGGAAAAGGAGCCGACCTCAATTTGAAGTTGTCAGCACATCAAAAATATTGCAAGCAGTGATTATGTCTACAATACTTAGAATTGCAGGAGCTAATCGTCCAAAATACTCTATCCCAATGGAGTCAACCACATTCAATACAAATTATTACTGTAGAAATATATTAATTGGTGGTAACTATGGTCGTTTAAACACAACCACCTTTGTGCCAAACCCTGATTTTTAAAGGTAACAATTTTAAAATCTATATGCCAAACCAAATGGAAAGCTTCACAAACAAAGAGTATAATTGGAATCAAAATTCCACTTGAGAAAGGTACAACATGATTATATAATTAATAATGTGATTGATTATTACTTGAAAAGAAGGAAAAAATCCCAAGGATTTTCACTATTTTTCTTTGAAATTGATCCTCCATGCATTACTCAACTAGGTCAATGTAGTTTCTAGAATCCAGTCAATGATTGTACTAAAAAACAAACAATGAGTAAAATTAGATTGATGAATAATTATCAATCCATTGTGCTTTCTCTAGAATAATTGGCTGCAACCGAGGGTTGTCCTTCCTGTTGTCTGGATAAATCTGTTGCTACAATTACCTCATTGTTGTATGAAAAATGTAGTTTTTCTTCAACTGTAGGAAAAATTACCTCATTGTTTGTACTAAAAAACAAATAATGAGTAAAATTAGATTGATGAATAATTATCAATCCAGTGTGCTTTCTCTAGAACAATTGGTTGTAACCGAGGGTTGTCCTTCCTGCTGTCTGGATAAATTTGTTGCTACAATTACCTCATTGTTGTGTGAAAAATGTAGTTTTTCTTCAACTGTAGGAATACCTTCACATGGAAATTAGAACAATGTCTAATGAAAGTTGGTGTTGCAGGATGTAAAATATGATGTTCATCATATGTACAATCAACCACATCTAATCTAAGACAGATGTATGTTGGTTTTAGTAAATCACATGGCATTTATTCAAGCATGCAAAGATGTGAATTCTCAAAGAGTAAATTTGTAGTCATTCATTGGACATTAATAAAATTATCTTATCTACATTCTAAAGCTTTAATCAAAGTAATTACTTTCTTCCTTAATTTTTAATTCATAATGTATTACAAGGATTATACAAATTGTAAATAATAAGGAATGCAAAGAGTGGCATATTCCCTTAAAGGTTGATTGTAACTTACCAAAATTAGAAGTTGGGAACCAAGGATTGATATTGAATTTGAAATTATAAGTGGTGACTTTGACCATCTTTGAATTTTCCCTGCATATGTTGGGGTTCCATGTTGATTTCCAGGATTAGGAGCAATAAATCATTGTGCTCTATCATGTACCTGCAATTTCACAACAAATGTAAGATGAAATAAGATAATTTTAGTAATGCCCAACAAATAATGACAAATAAGACAAGAGGAATATCCACACTTTAAAATAAGATAAAATAAGATAATTTTAGTAATGCCCAACAAATAATGACAAATAAGTCAAGAGGAATATCCACACTTTAAAATAGTTCTTGAATTCGAGATGGAAAATAATGATCATGCACTCATCAATGGTATTGTAAGAGTACTCCCGAGTCCCAAGTCAGGTGTCATGTGGCAGCCTTGATTTATATAGTATAAATCTTGAAATATGAATCATATTAAAACATATTAGATCTAAATTTTTCTTCTTTGGAAAAATGTTACATGGCATTTTTAAATTTGGTAATTAATAGTTATGTCTTTTATTGAAAATATTTAACAGAAATTTTATCTAAAAAACCTACATTGAATAACATAAGTATTTCTTTACAGACAATTACTATTTAAAATACCTATTGAAGTGATTCATAGTTACTAGGTTCTTCGACATAACTCCTTTTGGTGGTTCACTAAGTAGTTCAAGTGCCTCAAACAAGGATGTAATCTTCTGTAATTGCAGCTTTTCATATCCTTTCCTTTCTATTTTAGGAGGTATAATTTAAAATGCAGCTCTATATTCCCTTATTAATGATAATGATATCGTTGGTTCTTATTTGAATACATATACATCACTAAGAAATGGGTATTGATGCATATAGATATTCACAGGCAAGCCTTGAGGTGCTTTGTACAAATATCATGTGGGGTAATTTTTGGGGAATATGTGGCATATGCCACCTAGAAATTGAATTTAAGCTAAATTTATTCAAACAACATTTAAAATAAAGGATTTGTGTGTGCTACTGGGAAATGAAATTAGGATAGGAATTTGATTTAATGACTATTATACATAAGTTGACAAGGATCTTTGTATCAACATCTACATGGATTAATTATTTTTCTCACACTCTTAGAAAAGAATGGTTTAGATAGATGTTGTTCTACATGTCAGTCTAGGAACTTTTTATTTTTTGCAGTATTTGCACTTCTTATGATTGGAGTTAAGAACCAATGAGATGCTTGAGAGAGCTTGCACCATGGTGACCAGATGGAAATGATCATGACTTGGTGTACTCTATTAGTATTCGTGATTTTTGTTCCCCATGGTATTATTGGTATTTATGGTGAGGAATGGTTCTTTGGAACACTATTTCAGTGATAATGACAAGAATTGATAAATACAAAATTAAACACTAGAATTGGATTTGCAATCAAAGTTCTAACATCTCCCGCATCTAGACATGACTTTCACCCTGTGTTTTGCAACGTTTCACAGAAAGGGAGACGTTGTGAAAACGTTTCACCAGCCCCCCCATCCTTGCG
This sequence comes from Pseudotsuga menziesii, assembly GCA_001517045.1. Taxonomy (NCBI): domain Eukaryota; kingdom Viridiplantae; phylum Streptophyta; class Pinopsida; order Pinales; family Pinaceae; genus Pseudotsuga; species Pseudotsuga menziesii. Next base: position 234,601 of record LPNX010810177.1, on the reverse strand, counting down.
ACATGGGAAACGCAAGGTGTGCGTCCCAGTGGAACACTAGTGTAGACTTCACAGGAAGTTAAGTTAGTCACAAGCTGCAGGACATATGAAGTTGTAGTGTGCACCATGAATATTTGCAGAGTGCAAGGAGACCACAAGACTGATTGTCAATGTCCACAAAGGCAGGTTTCAAAGTCTCACAAATGAACATAGCCATGATTTGGCAGAAGCCATGAGACCCAGCTATGCAAATCTAGAATGACCACAACACTGAGTTACAAGAAGCCCAAACAGTCCTGCAAAACATGATAAGTTTGTAAAACCCATATTTGTGGGGATCCACATTAGTACAAACATATGTCATGCCCCCACAAGTCGCAGAGCCAAATTGAGGAAGACATAAGAGAGTGAAAGAGAAGGAATGCAAAGTATCAAGAATACCAATCAATGTGAAAATTGAACTATACACGTGAATGCAGGAGATCAACAGAAAAAAATTGTTACGAGAGTTACCTAAAGAAATATGGCCCTTGGAAATACATTCCATAGGTTTCCCCATTTTGGAATCTTGTAACAATCTTTAAATATAATTACATTAGAAAACAACTATGGAGATGACTTTTGTTCCTGAACCTATCACTTTTTAGTAATCCTATTGGTAGTGGTTAAATTAAAGCAAGCTAAAACTAGGATAGTGAGATCTTAGCCTAAGGGACAAGTAGCAAGAATTATGTAGATGCAATTACAAAATATAATGGATGGATTCTATGGATATTGTATAGAAACTATGGGGTCACTCAAAGGAATCTTTACATATTGAGCTGTGAAAATAGGTTTTAAAGAGGTCTTCAAGAGTATGATATCAACTGAAAAAGAACCTTGGAAAATTTATGTTGCATTGTTAGTTGTAGTAGGTTGTTCTGAACCAGGGCTATTACTATGTTATTTGAAAATCCATCCAAAGTTTCTTGACTTAAAAAAAAAGAACATAGTGGGATTTTTCAATGATACTGCAAAAACTTCTTAAAAAGAACAAAGAGCAATAACTACCCTTATTTTGGAATCAGCCGATAAGAAAACTATTGATTCAACATATTTTCTCTAAAGAAAATATCACTAATATACTATTAGATGGAGAACATGATTTAAATAAATTCCAAATTGCCCCAGTATTTGAAGATCCAGGGTGGCCTTGTATTGAGATGGTATTTCCATAAGTGATGCAAGAGAAAACTCGGTCTCCTTCCTAGATTGAGGGACATTCTTCGAGATAATCTCCGTAAAGTTCACAAACTGCAAAACCAAAAAGAAAGTACAATTTGAGCTAGGAAAAGAATAAAAGTACAAAAGCACAAATTAAATCATATCATTTTTCTCCATTTTCATTTAAAATCAACATCAGATAACCTAGAATTTTCCAAACGCTCGAGCTGGAATATTATCATCGAATTGTTGCATCATGTCCCAAGGCCCATCTCCCATTCCAACTAAGACAATTGATAGTGGATATTCACTGCAAAGAAAGTGATATGTTCAATGTTAAATGTCGTGAGATTCATAATTAAAAAATGACACTACATTATTGAATTGATACGATTACCTCGCTTCCACTATTGCATTGACTGTATTTTGTTCTTGTGTACTTAGTTGTCCATTTTCAGTGTCAACACTTCTTGTTACCTACACAAAATTAACATCCATATGTTAATGAGATCACATGCATAAATCTTGTTCCTAAGAGGACTTGAAGATTCTAATTTTTGTCAAGATCCAAAACAAGGACAAAAATTGTTTAGCATAAAGAAAGGCTGTGATCATAATTAAGAAAAACCACACTCAATGATAAGTGCAACAACAATGTCTACAAACAACAAGAACAACCATGCTCAATGTATATACTATAAATAGTGCAGAAAGCTTGTACCTAAGAGGACATGAATATTCTCAGTTTGTCTAGGACTCTAGATCCAAAACAAGAACGAAATCCAAAACTTTACAACACAAATAAAGGCCATTATCATAATTCACAAAAGTTTGTATTAATACTTTAGAACCAAAACAATAATAATGACTGCAAAAAGCTTACCCCTAAGAGTACTTGAAGACTCTCATTAAGATTCAAAATAAGGATAAAAGCTTTGCAACATAAAGGCCATAGTCATAACTCAGGAAAGCAATGCTCACTGCACAAATGCAACAACAATGCCTACAAACAATAAGTACACCCATGCTCAAGGTATATGGTATAAATAATTCAAAAAATACTAAAAATTTCAAATAAATAGACAACAGACAAAACAGACCATTCAACCAAACTAATAGTTTGTTTTGATAACCAATTTATATAAAGAATATTTGCAACCTGTCCATCTACAATTATCAAGAGAACATGGTACTTCCCACCATTTTGTTCCACAATACGGATTGCTCCTTCAATCATTGGGGCAAAAGATGTAGGCCCTACAGAAACAAAAAAAAATGCATAAGAAAACATGGGATATATACAATACATACATATATCAAATAAACCAGTCAGACACTATTTTCAAGATTTCAGGCTTTGATATGCTAAATGCAATTTAATCTTCATATCTTCAGGTGGCATGTCAAAATTTCATTAACTGAACCAGCAAGTCGAAGATGTGGAACAATCTCCCTATAGTGTCTCAATGCTTCTTCAAATCCATTGCATATCCTATCATCTGGATAGAATCCAAACACACTTTGATCATGTGTTGAAGCTGTGAAATGAAAGAACAATGCATTATTAGCAACAACCATATTGTTCATTTGTCGGAATTCATATTAACCAACATAAGAAAAATAGATTGAGCAAAATTTAAACAATTTTTTTTTATCAAAATAGAGATCAAAACTTGCCATCCCCAAAACCAAAATAGGGGATCAATTTTTCCACATCAAAAGCAGATAAGGTCCTCCCAATTATAGAGATTTCTTGTTCGTAAGGGTTTGGAGTATCTCCAAGGTGGTGCAAGCTTCAGCAATTAAAAGACCTTGCACCTAGAATCCATTAAAAAAATGTCAAATTGATCAATTTGATTTGAATTGCTTTGAAGAGTAAATTCCTGTAGAATTATCAACTTCATCTAAAAGACCTATAAAATCTATAATCGGTACATATGAGATGTTTATAGAAACCTATTAACAGTTCTTGTTCGCAAATAAACTAAGCTGACCACATTTGGATAAAGGCAGATTGCTTGTTTTAAAATTTTAAAATTTCATGGAAATTATGACATTAAAAACTTTAGTATCATGTGTTATATAACTTACCTATCCACTCGTTTCTCTCAGTAAAGTCAATCCCCATAATCAAGTTGGAATATTCCAGGCCAGTCTATGCAAGAGCTGCAGTCACCTACAACAAAGATAAAATTAAAAAAATCAGTGAATTTCCAACAAAACTACTATATCTTTCAAAAAAGATTTTGAGTAACTACATTTATGTCAGTATATGGTTGGAATAATTTCACAGAACATCCATGTCAAACTCTGCACATGTATTCCAAACACTATCTGTAGCACCCTCAATGACCCTTAATTTAACATCAGAGTTTATTGCAATTAATAATTGTTCCCAAGGAAGATAGATTTATAAGTTATCCTTGACCTTTCAAAGAGAATAAGATTAAACCAGCACATAACATCTTTATCCCAAAAAACAGGAATAGGTTGTATGCAAACATTTACAATTTTCAACTTGACAAAAAAATCATAACACCAAAAATTGTCAGAAATCAAACTTAGTTCAAAAATGCATGTTTAAAATATTGAACTCAACAATAATAAACTCATATAAGGGAACAAAACTCTCCAATAAAATGATGAAAGAAGAAAAGGAATAAGTGATTAGTAGTACAAACACATTATAGTTGAATCCTAAGGGCGTTTACAACCATAAATTATCGGGTCGCTTAACAATGAAACACATGAGATAATATAAGTTTAATGCTCAAATGTCATAATGAGGTACATCCAAACCCATGCAAATCCATTTCCTCGAAGCATTACAAATTGACCAAATCTTTGGTCAAAATGTTGAGTACTATGTTGAACTAAAAAGAATACTAAATTGTCTTGAATTTATAGAATTATACTCATACTACTTAACATGATTTTGAGAATCTGCTTCATTTTCAGTTCAAATTATGCATTCCACTGAATCGAAATGTTAGGCTAAGGTTTCAGAAATCTTAAGACCAAAGTAAGTAGGAAGAATTTATCTAATCTAAGGTACATATATTATAAATGGAAGAAAAAAACCACACGACTTCAAATTCATTTAAAAGAAATGACAACAAATCATCCTGAAAGTGCAAAATAGTGAACCCTTAATTTTTAACAACATACATGGTATGCAAAAACCAAGGAGAGTAAGCATACCTCATCATGCGAATTATAATTGGCAGCTATTCGGGAGTATCTCCTTTGTAGCTTTTGTTTACCTGCTGGTTTTGCATGAGTTTCCGATGGAATTCCTAATGAAGGACCATACGAAGAAGAATCCCATGCTGATGAAGGGCCATATGATGAAGAATTATAATGCCTTGGGTGAAATCTGAATGCTTGCCACCCATTTCCTAGACTTTGAATGTTGGAAGTAATATTTGCAAGGTTTGGTAGGTATGGCACATAATATCCTCCGCAAACTCTACTTAAGAAGATAAACTTGCCTCAGAAAATATAAACAGAATCCCAAAAACTTGGATCTGAAATTTTGCAACATTTAAAAAGGATTAGCAACAAAATAAAATATAATATTTGCATTAAAATTACAAACTAAAGAAAACGGTTCTAGACATGTGCATTACACAAATTAAAAACAAATAAATGTGCATTACACAAATTAAAAACAACTTATTTGTGACTTTTATTTTGTAGGGAAAGAAAAAATTTAAGATTGATCAACAACTTATTTGTGACTTTTATTTTGTAGGGGCAAGAAAAAATTTAAGATTGATCAAGCTAAGCGTTGTTGTTTTTAGACATAAATAGAAATATATATACCTTGAATGAATCACGAAGGAATGCTGACAAAAGAAGTGTATACGACTTCCAAGGTAAAGGACAAATGTTTGCGGTAAAACCAGACCTGGTACTAAAAAACTTCACAACGCAAACACCCCCCATTGCTCACCAATCTCAAACCAATGAAACACAACAATAGAATATCGCCCTTCCATTCCTAGTGCTAAAAAACAATTCCAAGTCTATATAATAGGTTGAAAGAGCAACTCAACGCATATACAGACAACATGCGCATACACCATTAACAGTTGATGCAAGAGGCCATCCTCGGATCTCTAATATTTAAAAAAACAGAAATAAAATCCGCACAAAAGAATCAACCATAGATGCACAAAACCCTCTTCAAGTTTGAAAGTCTTACCAAGGCAACTTCTAAGAGCCTATGTTCTAGAATATTACGCTCTGAAGAGGCAGAAGAGAGTTTTCAAAAGCTATCCTTGGGCCGCCGCTACCATCCATATATAAAAACCAGTTGATTGATCCCTCCCTGTGATTCAATGTTGCTATGTTCCTGCTTTGGCATCCGAAAACTTCTTCCATTCGAAACGATATGAAAACCACCAAAACGATCAACTGCACCGTCCCTTTGATTCGATGTTGCTCTATTCCTGGTTTGGCATTTAGAAACTTCTTCTATTCAAAACAATATGAAAACGACCAAAACACTGTGCATGCCCATCCCTCCGTGAAAATGGAAAGGATTTGCAATAGAAAAGCCCCAAAACGCTCAACTAAGCCCTCCCTATGATTCGATGCTCCTCTGTGCCTGGTTTGGCATCTAGAAAATTCTTCCATTCGAAACGATATGAAAACCACCAAAATGCAGTGCGTGCCCCTCCTTCCATGAAAATGGCAAGGATTTGCAATAAAAAAGCCCCAAACGATTTGACAGTGTTTGCAATAGTGGCTCTCCAACACTGCTATGCACCAGAGAAACTCAGCAGCATATGCAGGGTGCACACAGGCTTATGGTGGAGCACTGGTGGTGAAGGGCGCAGGCAGAAATTTGGGATAAAATAACCCCAAACATATTGGATATTCATATAGTTAAAAAAAACCCTTATTACCCTTAATATACCACCAATATATTGACTTTTAATTTTTTATTTTTAACCACCCCAATATGAATGGACGTGATATCATATTGGTCCCTAGGTGACGCCCCCGTGGGTACCACATTTAACTCATGGCCAGGGAAATCATGATCCTTAATCATTACATACATGTATCGAAATCAATTCAAACCATGTGTTAAAACTCCAATGCACAAACCATTTTATTTATCATAAAAACCATGGCATATACCATGTTTTATCATACTCATCATTTAATTCCAAGAAAACGTTGTTGTATAAACTATAACCTTTTTTATATGTTTAACGAAGAGTTTACACTATGGTTAGTGCCATATGCCTTACAAACCCAAAACCATCACACTGAGGATGGAGGGATCGCTTTGTACCATGAGCTTAGGCCATGGTAAGGCCTATGGCTTTTAAACCTCTTTAAACAACCTTATTACATTTATGAATGGGATCAAGACTATAAATAGTCTCCCAAATCCTTAGGGATGCTAAAACCCTAAGAATAATTATTAAAATGGAAACAAGAAAACTGAGACATCACTACTGCAGGTGTGTTTGATGTTGTGAAAGGAGTCGGTCATTACATCAGTGAACAGAACATGGCATAGTAAGCAGAACAAAGATATTAATAACTTGTTTATGCATGAATAACTTAGAACACAAGTAAATTGCTCGTTAAAGTATTGTTAATCAATG
>LPNX010810177.1:196794-227653 GCA_001517045.1 Pseudotsuga menziesii | reverse complement strand
TGTGAGAGAGATAAAGTGGAGGGGGGGTCTTAGTGGTATGGGGTGACCTATGTGTGTGTGTGTGTGTGTGTGTGTGAGAGAGAGAGAGAGAGGGTTGGGGAATATATACTACAACAAATCCTAGAATTAGCATCCCATTTAGCGTCCTTTTTTAGTGTAATTTTTTTTACATTGAGTGGTCAAACTAGATGCTAAATGGGACGCATCATGGACAAAACTTAAAGCGTCTCAAAAAACATCATTTTTTGCGTTCTAGATAGCATCATTTATGACGTCTAGAATAACGTCTATTTATTTGCTTCCAGAATAACATCCAACTTTGCTTCCTAAACAACGTCAAGGTTTTCTTCCTAACTACTGCCATATTTTGCTTCCTAAAGAGTGTCTTCTTTTGCTTCCTAAATGACATCCCAGTTAGCACCATATTTGCATCCAAATTAACATCCAATATTGTATCCATTTTTGCTACCACTTTAGTATCTCACTTTGCACCATGTTTTACTTCCAAATATGTGCCAATTTTCGCTTCCAAATTTGCACCAATTTTTACTTCATTTTTTGCATCGTGCTTTGCTACCACCATAAAGTAACAAATGGTTAAAACAACTTTATATTTTAATAGGAAGTTTATTATAGATGCTATTTAAGGTTTAATGCTAATATCAATTGTCATTCATAAATGTATATATAAAATAATTATCTTATAAAAAAATTAATTTTATAAATTTTGCTATTAATAAAAATTAAAAAAATTATTTCTTAACAAACAAATCTTATTATAGTTATTAAAAAAAATAGATTTTTTTTAAATATCCTTAATTTTAACATAATATTATTATTATCGTGTACATAAAACTAGTCATTTTAATATTTTTTTATCCATAATCAAACTTCAATAATTCACTATATTATGTATGATAAATTAAAATCATAAGATTATTCTCATTCATTTAATCTTAAAATATATTAAAAAAATATGAAAACAATGATTTATAATTTTTATTATATTGATTTATTTATCATATTAAATATAAGTAGAATATTAATATAATTAATTTTTGAGTTTTTAAATTATGATATTTTTTTAAGAAACATATACAACCTTGAAAAATAATCATTTATTTTTAACCGTCTATGCTTTGCTTTTAGTGAGATGAAAAATTAGTTTTTATCTTTTAACTTCTTTATAAATTATGAGAATTAAGAATTTATTTCCATGGTTTATGCCATCCTTTAATTTCTTTATAAATTATGAAAAATAGTGAATACAATTTTTACACAACTATATTATTTATATTTGAATTATATATTTTTTTTGTAAATAAAACATTGTATTACTTTACAGGGGCATAATTACAAAGCAGATATTCATCTAGAACGGTCTCAAGGCCGGAGTGTGCTCGACCCCATCTAAATCCAGACCTGGTCTTTTTTTCAAAAAATATACAGAGTCTTCCCATGTCTTCCAATTACCCCCAATACCTCTAGTCCTATCAAAATTACATAGCTTTCCTTCCCCTATCAAAATAGAGCTGCTATAAAGCCTATAAAACTCCAAAATCACCATAAACTATATGATTATCACTACTGCTACTACTTCGACTGTCTAAGCAAATTCTAGCTGAAACTATATCCTGCAAACACCCAGACATAAAGAGAAAAGGTCAGACCCGGCCTGGAGGAGAGGTTCCCCATCGGGGCGGAACAGACGGGTATGTTTCCGCAGAGGCATGCTGGGGAACATCAATGTTATGGACTCCCACCGATACTCCCGCATCCACTGGTCCGCTCCTGTTGTCCCTTTCCCGTTGCTGAGCACATTCCAGCGCTCTTCAATCAACCAAATGGAACAGGAATCCCATCTTGGCCACTATGATGTCAATTTTCTGGTGCATGGTATGGCACTCACTGTTGTGCTCTTTCCAGAAGTGCACAGGTTCCACGTCCCCATATCCCTTGGCTTCATGCACCACCGGGGAGTGACCCACCATCCGCATGGTCACCCAATAAGTCATCAGCATGCGGTCATAAGCGGAGGCTTTGCCAGTCATGTCGCAAAGGTCCAGGACTTGGTCCGCCACCTCCTCATGCAGGCGTTCCTTTGGCATGTGTTTCACCTCTTCCCATAGCTCTTTGACCACCTTATCTACTTCCCGACGAATTCCAAACGGAACGTGCTCTTTGAAATGTTCAGCCTCCTCCTGGGCTTGGAGTTGGGCCCTGGTGGTTTGACGGATCCGCCTCAGAATGGCTTTCCCCTTGGTGTTAGGATGGGCAGATTCCTCTCTAGTGCACCGATATCTTTTGAATTGCCGCTTGGGAGCCATAACACAGAGGGTAGGATTGCAGAAGAGAAGCAGGGAGCGACGCTGGGATGCACCAACAGATTCAAACACCAGAGGGCATAGAGGGATGAGAATGTGGATATGGAACCTGAATACTTTTCCTTGACGCGAAATGGAGGGAGGCCCGACCTTTGCTGCATAAGAAATGGAGGAGTGTGTGGGATCTCTCCCATCCTTATCCTTTGCTCGCGTCAGGCTTATCATGAGAACGATAACCCTTGTACCTGAATCTGCAGCATCCCTCCTGTGGTAATTAAGAGCCCAATCTTGCCAACGATCCCATTGCATATCACCCATATTATCATTCTTTGCAGCATTAACTGAAATGATGGTGAAGGATAGCCACTAGCTACGACGATCATTTAAACCAAATCGCTCACACAGCATTTAGGGTGGTCTAGTTTGGGCATGCTCACGGCTCCTACCCCCATCTGTCCTGTCATATTCTGGACGTGCCATCTGTGCCCCACTGTTCACGTCCCTTGAGGCCAGCTGTTTGCAGTGTTGGGCCCATTTCTCCACCCCAAAATCCTCCAGTTTGTTGCATCGATAACCCGGTCTGCCTTCCACACTAGCATTTTCCATAAGGTCGGCTGCTTTGTTGGCCTCCCGTCTAACATGGAAAAAGGATATCACTGAGTAAATGTGGAGGAGAGCACAAATATGGTCCATCCTGCTGGCAAGGATCTAGATGGGAGATACCTTTTCTAAAGTTTGACCATTCACCATTCATTTGGCCATCTAGATGAGAATTTTCCAGTCACCTTCGATGATCACAGGAAAATGGCCCCCCTGATCAAAACCTTGAGGCCTTGAATTATTCCTTCCAATTCAGCTGAGTTTTTAGTGTCCACACCTATTGATCCTAGGAACACCATCACTATCCTTCTGTCATGGTCACTACATAGACCTCCAAATCCTGCCAGACCCAGATTGTCCATGGATGCTCCACCGAAGTTTAGCTTGAAGACTTGAGGGGGAGGGGTGGTCCAGAATTTTGGGCTGGAAGGTTGGCATATCTTGTCACTTCTTCGTAGGCCATCCATCATAGATCTGTCGAGACCCCAATTTGCAGCAATCTGAGCTTCTTTGTGAGGGATAATCTTATCCTGATCATGCCATTGCATGCATTGGATGGAAGACAGTAAGTTTTCCTTCACTGTTTTCCACACCATCTCCACATCTTTACGTTGGTCCCTGAAAATCCAAGCGTTCCATTCCTTCCATAGGCACCACATAGTCATACCTAGGAAGGCATCCCAGATTGATCTGATAATAAGGTTCTTATAATCTTTTGGGTGCCAATATTTAAGGGTTTGAGCCGGTTGGCCCTGCCTTCTGTCACTTCGTCGAAATCCCATCGCTCCTTTGTCCCAAATGGCTGCTGCATATGTGCATTTATCTAGGAGGTGGCTCATGGATTCCTCCTGTTGGTAGCATAGGCAACATTGAGAGGGTCCATGAACCCACCACCTTCTTAAGTTTTCACTGGTTAGGATCCTCCCTCGGACAACCAACCATACAAAAAGAGCGACCTTGGGCTAGAGATTTATTGTCCATATTTTCTTCCAAATACCGTTGACCTTTGCATGGCGACCAAGCTTGATGTTGTAGGATTCCTTCATGTTAAAGTAGCCTCAATTAGTGTATCCCCATATTAAGACATCAGGACCTTCCTGAACCTTGATGAATCATTTGCTCATTTCTTCCTGGAAGGCCTCTCAATTAGACACGCTTGTGAGATTAGGTTTTTCTTGAAAATCCCATTGGCATTGATCCATATAATTTTCGATCATCCAAGACTGGTTCACCTGGATCTTTCCCGCCTCAATCACCTTAACCTTGATATCCAGCCATCTCGAACCTCTGCCAAGGATGGGAAGCTGATTCCATGAATCATCCCAAAAATTTTCCCTGGTGCCATCCCTGATCTCCCAGAAACTGTGATCTTGTACAATATTCTTACCAACCAGCGCTTTCAGATATATGGGGGAACCGCTTAGGGATTCGTTGAATCTAATCAGTTGTTGTATGGGCCAGTCTCAAGCATATTTAATGTGCCAGAGCTTGGCCCATGGCTCCAATGTGTGATTTACCCACCGCCACCAGACTTTGTCTCCTTAGATCTCAGACATCACATCAGGGTCTTTGAGGCCTAAACCTCCCTACTCCTTTGGCCGACATATATCCTCCTAGCATACCAGAGAGAATTTAGCTTTCTCCTCGTGACCACCACATAATAAATTTTATTGAATCCTTCGTATTTTCTTGAGGATTGACTTGGGGGCAGCCAGAATCAAGAAGAGGCAAGTAGGCATAGCCTACATAATTGATTTGACCAGGATCAATCTGCTGGGAAAATTTAAGGGATGTAGAACCCAGCTTGAAAGTTTCTATTTCATTCTATCCAAGAGTTCCTACCAAGACTCTTTATGTGACCTCCCCACCCCTAGGGGGATCCCAAGTTATTTGGACGGGAAAGCACCTTTAGAGAATCCTAAGATCTGTAAGATGTTCCTCTGAGTGGTAGGGGCAATGTTCACAAAAAAGACCTGAGACTTATTTGGGTTGACAGCCAATCCTGAGGTCTTTGCAAAGGGATCCATTTTTTTTTTAAGATTTGTGCTTCTTGGACTGAAGGGTGCCCCATAAGCATAGTATCGTCAACAAATTATTGGTGTGTCTGAGGTGTCATTCCATCATGGACTTTTAACCCCCTGATTTCCCCTCGATCATCCTGGGCTACAATGAGGTGACTCAGACCTTCATCCATAAGGATGAAGAGGAAAGGAGAAAGAGGGTCACCTTGTCTGATACCGCGAGAGGGTTGGAAGGTGTTAGTCGGGGATCCATTAAGGAGAATGTTGAAGAAGGGTTTTGTGACTAAGCCCATGACCCATTCCACCCATTCTTGGCAGAAACCGTAGGCCTCCAACATTTTCTCCATGAAATTCCAATTTAGTTTATCATAAGCCTTTGCTATATCAAGCTTGATCATCACACCTGGTTGCCTTGTGATTTTGAGCGAGTGCAGCACCTCATGGATGAGAATGACCCCATCTAGGATCTGTCTTCCTTCCACAAATCCCAACTGCTCTGGGCTAATAAGCTTTGGGAGAAGGGGTTTGAGCCGGTTAGCAATGACCTTGGAGATGATTTTGTAGATGAAATTACATAATACTATCAGTCTGAATTTGTCAGGAGTGTCCACTCCTGCCTCTTTAGGGATTAGGGTTAGGAAGGTCACATTGAAGGCTTTGAGGAAACCCCTCTTATTTCTGGATTCCTCCACAATATCCAACACGTCATCCTCGACAAGATCCCAGAAGTGATGGAAGAAGTTGGCTATGAAACCATTAGGACCAGAAGCTTTCCCTAGGGCCATTTGATTGACAGCTTCCTCTACCTCCTACATCCCAATTGGCTTAGTCAGCATTTCATTGTTTTCTCCAGTGACTACCCTTAAAACTAGGCTAGTAATTCTCTCAATATCCCTTCCTCTATCCCCACCATATTCACTAAGAATCTCTGAGAAGTGTTGTGTGAGTTCAGCCTCTATCTCCCATCTGGTTTCCACCTTGCTACCATCCATTTTCTTAAGTTTCTGGATTCTAGAACTGCTCCTGTTCTGAATCACCGAGTTATGGAAGAATTTAGTGTTTCTTTCTCCCTCCTATAGCCATTTAACCCTCGCCTTTTATTGCCAAAATATTCCTTCCTACCTTTCCCTAGCCTCGATTTGACTCATTAAGTCCTTCTCTTTGGCCTTCATGTCCTCATCCCAACCTACTTCTATGCCTTCTCTGTTGATGAGGTCCAGCTCATTTAACAACCTTTTTTTTTCCTCAAAGATGTCCCCAAATTCCTCCCTATTCCACGTGTGAATTTTGGCCTTCAGAGCCTTGAGTTTCTGCTGAAAGTGGTACATAACTGTTCTTGGGGGGGGGGGGGACCAGCTCCTGCCACCACTGATTGACAAGGTCCTTGAAGTCTTTATGTTCCATCTAGAATTTTTCAAAATGAAAAGGTTTGCCCATAGATCGGTAGGACCAATCCCAGGAGAGGCTGATGGGATGTGGTCAGAGCCAGCTGTTGGAAGAACATCAGCCATAATTTCCCCTGTGCTATGCATAATATTTTCAGACGCCAAGAATCGATCAAGGTGTGAGGCCACCAGGTGCTCCCCCCCCCCCTCTTATTATTCCAAGTGTACCAGCCATTGCCTGTTTCTATGTCAACGAGCGAGCTCTGAGTTATAAACTCGCAGAAAGCTTCCTGGTATTTGTCCAGAGATCACCTTCCTCCCTTCTTCTTCCCTAAGGTTGGCAATCAGGTTGAAATCCCCTCCGAGCACCCAATTTCCCACCTCGGTTTGCTCTTTAAGCCAGTTGAGGAAATCCATGAAGGTCTGCTTCTCGGGGAAACTGCTGGGGCCATAAGCATTCCCTAGGGATCCCCTCACCCCCAAATCCAAGATGCGAAAGTCTGCCATGAGAGCAAACTTGTTTGCATGCCAATCAGAAAGCTCCACAGTCCTAGGCTGCCAAAAAATTGCCACACCACCAGATTGTCCAGCCGCATCTAGGGCCATAAGGTGACTGCCTTTCCAAATTTTGTCCCTTATTTTCTCTAAGCCCTCAAGGCAGCATTTTGTTTCTTGAAGGAAAAGGATATCTGGGTTTTCCTACCTGATTTTCTTATTTAGCATTTTCCACTTCCTGGGGTTGCCGCACCCCTTTATATTCCATGATATGATCTTCATTAACAACCATTTTTAACTTCGGAGAAGGTCGCCTTGATCGTAGGGTATTGGCTAGATTCAATTATTCTAACTCCCACCACTGTTATGCATTGTTTATTCGTCTTCCTACCTCTGCTTAACTCTTCTTCTGAGAATTTCCTCTTACTGCATTTTTGAGAATCTAGATCAATCCCTAGACTCTCATGGGCGCTAGTTCGAATTATTACCTCCTGTAGGAATTCGATCTAGCATCGAGAGACGTAGCCTTGGCCTTTCTTCCTACGTCCTTCCTCAATCGCGTCCAAATCTAGCTCGCTGAGTTCCATGTTGTCTCCTTCTTCCTCCTTCGTCCCTTCCATCTGCTGCACATCCTCTTCCTCTGGTATTTTGATGAGATTCTCCTGCTGCTCTGCTGCAGGTTTCTCGGCGGAGACGCCCCCATCCTCGTTCTCTATCCCCAGATCCTCAAAGGGGTTTCTCAATCGTTTCTCCTTTGTCACCTGCTCCTTTCTTGCATTGGGTCTTCCTCCCCCTCTGCTTCTTCTTTTGTTTTTTACCTGTGTGAACCCATCCGTTTCGGTATCTTTATCCTGACGAGGTTCAAACGGTCCATCCCCAGGGCTTAGTTTGGGGTAGTTCTTTCCAAGATGACCATAGTCATGGAAGTGATGACATCTGAAGGGGAGTTGCTCATAGTCAATGGGTTGAATCCATTCTTCGTCTTCCCCATTTAAACTGATTGCTTCCGGGAGTTCTCTGGATAGATCCATATAAACACAGATCCGAGCAATAGAGGTATACCTTTGGATCTTGGATTTTTCTGCTATCTTTATGAATTCCCCCAAAGTGTTGTCGATGTCCCTCGGGGTATCTAGATCCTAGTACTCACCTGGAAGAGAGAAGAGACAAATCCAGACCGGGGTGACCGTCATATCCTCCGTTTCTAGGTTAAAACGCTCCTTCCATGGACGAAGGTATAACCCAGCCGAGAAGAAGAAGTATGGGCCTCCCTCCATGACTCTATCTCTATCTTCCTGGTTAAAAAAGATAATGGTAAAGAAGCCCTTTGAGCCTAAATGAAGGTCATAGTGCCCTTTGGGGTTCCACACACTATTTATCCATTTAACGAGGTCTATCTCCTTTGGCCATATCCCCACAAATTTCTCGATTAGGGACTTTTCCTTCCATGATTCAATCTTGCCTCTAACTGCCTTAGATATGATTTGAATTGCTGGGATAGAAGTGGTCTTTGGCAGGCGGCCCCCCAGGCTAACCTTCTTGCCTTACCTGCTTCCTGTGTGACTTCCGCCTCCGGTTTCTTCCTCATCTGACTTCTCTCGTCCATGCATTTGATCTCTTCCTACCGAGGCAGCGTCCCCCTGCCCCAATGCCATCATGACTCTCCTCAGGAGACCCAGGGCCGTCGTCTGCAGGCAGACCAGCGCGACTTGGGCACCGCTCGCCCAACCTCACCGGGGGAAAACCCTAAAACCGTTTCCGTTGACTTCCCTCCTGCACTCCTTCCCTCCTCGCCTCCTATATTTGAATTAACTTAATGCTTACTAAGTAATGAGTTTGAAAACAATTGTGAACCATTTCTAATTAAAAATAAATAATAATAATAATAATAATATCTTATAATTGTTAGTTAAAATTATTATAACTAATATAGATAAAATTAAAATGTTATCATTAGAAAAATTTACAAGGAAATATAATCTGTAATAAAATTTTACATAAATTAATGTTGTAAATTGAATATTATATTACTTTAAATAATATTTTTAAAATGTAATAAAAAACTATATAAATAAAATAATAATATTTTTAAAAGTAACAAAAAAACTATAAAATTATATAAATAAAATCATAATATTTTTAAAAGTAATAAAAAACTATAAATATAAAATTTTAAAATAAATAAAATATATTTTTATTTAAATTTTAAATAATAATTTTTTTTATTTAAAGACAAAGTGCCCGGTGCCGAAGCTGAGTTAATAGAATTCACTTGTAAACACGTTGACACTTGGATTCACCAGTCTCATTCCTAAGCCTAATAGTAACTTCAAGTCTTCGTAGTTTTAACATATGATGATCTCATAGAGTCGTTTTACCATATGATACCAGAATCGTCGAACTTTCACTCGCCATAGAGACGTTTACACTTGAATTTGCATATATTATTGTCCAATCACTTAAAAACAATATTTTGATTTTAGTTAAAAACCCAATCACTAAGAAAATTTAAAACCTAAAATCTTATATATATATATATATATATATATCTTAATGAATTTCTAGATATATAAATATTTTCTTTTATAAAAAGAAAAATCCAATGAATGTTATTACATTTTTTTTTTCAAAAGTCTATCTTCAAAGAGTGTTTTTTTTTCAAAAATCTATTAGCAAAGAGTGTTTTTTTTTTTTAATCTATCAACAAAGAGTGAGGGCTCATGAATACTTGAGCCTTAAGTTAACTTCTTTGAATATGTTTTAGCCAGCATAAAATCTACCAGCAACCTCTGCAATTGAATATTTTATTATACACATTAGAAAATAGGAATAAAAAAACTCAAAAACTCAAATAAAAAAATTATCATAAACATAACATAGATGGGATTACTTCCCTCCTCTCCTAAAGAGTTGAACTCTTTCTCCTTGCTCTTTTCCAAACGAATCATTCTCTCTCTCTCCCAGGCTGGTTGCTCGAGCGAGATTGTGGGTACTACTCCGAGAGGGGCTATCAGATGAGCTTTGGAATGTAGACAAACCTGATTCTCAATGTACTTGTTAATTTTTTTAGGACCAAAGTTGAACATCGGCGAGCCTCTTTTTTATGTATGTCTAACCTGGATCACCTTCACACATGTTAAGAAAATCAATGAAACTGCTAAGAAAAAACTGAGAAAAAAATCGAAATTACAGCATTTCATTAAGCTACCTTTGATTTTCTGCATGTATTCTAAGAAAACCAATGAAATACTACTTAGAGCAAGCAAGTTTAGAAAAAAAAACTAGTTCCATTTGGCTCTATGGATGAGGAAGTTGTAGTGTTTGGCCTTCTCTCTGGAGACCTCCTCCAAAACAATAAGAAATTGCATCAATGAAATAATAAAATAATAAAACCCTTTAAATGTGATATAAAATCAAGTAAAATATTAATGGAGATGTTTCTAATTTGTTTATATGGTGTTTCTCTTTAATAGTGCTCTATAGCATTGCTTAACATTTTTTTATTATTTTTAGTTTTTGCTATTTTGTTTTATGATGTTTCTTTTTTAAATATTAACATGTTTTTTTAAACTATTTTTAGTATTTTTAGTTTTTGTTATTTTGTTTTATGATGTTTCTTTTTTAAATATTTAATTAGTATGGAATTGAATAATTACTTTGCTTTATGTTTTTTTTTTTAATTTTAATATTTAGTTTGTAGGTTAAAATAGATTTTGGTTTAGAGTCTATGTATACAATAATATTAATGTTTTTTATGTTAAGATAATAATAAAAAAACACGTGATTTTAAATTATCTATATATTTTGGTTTGTGATATTTTGAGATGTATTAAGTGTTTCATAAGTTGTGGTGTTTTTTGAAAATATTGATTTATTGCTAATTATTGTTATATAATTTGTTTTTATTGGTGTTTTAGTTTTTCACTCTTTTTTTTAATGTTTCTTTTAGGATTGTTTGCTATAAAAGTGAAATGTTATTGTGTGGTGGTTTATGTATTTAATTATCAATAACAATTTCAATATGACTATATATATTAAATATTGAATCTACTATAATAAATAAATAGTTAAAAATTAGTCCAATGGGGTAGCTCAATTGGTTGGAGATTCTATGGCCAAGTTGTCTCTAGGTCCAAGTCAACTCTTGAATTCTCTTGCCCCTCGGGGGACAGTTTCCCAAAAATGGTGCTTAGAGGGCGAGGTCCCTTCCGGTGGGCCCCTTGAAAATCTTTCCACGAAGTTATGGGGCAACAAACTACATAAAAAACAATAAAAATAAAATAAAATAGTTAAATGGTAATTATCAAAGGTATCAAAAAAATTTATGTAATAAATTATTGAACCACATACATATGAAACTCAATAATCGAACTTAGAATAAACAAAATTCATATAAGAAGAAAATAATACTAACTTATATTAGATGAAGGCTTCATAACATTTATATATGATTACATGCCCATCCACATTTGACAAGTCAAAAAGACTAACCATTATTTAATGATATACCTAGGGCGAGGTCCCTTCCGGTGGGCCCCTTGAAAATCTTTCCACGAAGTTATGGGGCAACAAACTACATAAAAAACAATAAAAATAAAATAAAGTAGTTAAATGGTAATTATCAAAGGTATCAAAAAAATTTATGTAATAAATTATTGAACCACATACATATGAAACTCAATAATCGAACTTGGAATAAACAAAATACATATAAGAAGAAAATAATACTAACTTATATTAGATGAAGGCTTCATAACATTTATATATGATTACATGCATGTCCACATTTGACAAGTCAAAAATACTAACCATTATTTAATGATATACCTAACTAATTAACCAATCTAATTTGATAATGGGGTGTGAACCAAATCCAAACATCATATTGTCATGGTGGGGCCTCCCATTCATACCAATTCCTCCGAATTGAAGTGGAAAACATCCCTTCTTTCTTCCTCTTAGGTGAAATGTGAAAAAATTGAAACTAAGTCTAAAATGATAGTTGTTGATATGTGCTGCAAAATAATGAATACATTGAAGAGTGTGATTGTGCTGACTAAAGAAGCCTTGACTACATAGACTAAGGTGGGAGGGCGCGTCTCCAAAGGAAGTTGAACTGAGCAAGTTCCTACATCAATCGAGGTGGGAGATCATGTCTCCAAATGAACCCAATCCATATGCTTTCATGAATATTTGTTGAACTGAGTAGGTTCCTACACAAATCAGGGTGGGAAGGAACACCTCCAAATGAACCCAATCTAGATGTTGTTGTGAGGTGTTGAGAGGAAGTAGGTTCCTACATAGACCCAAGTGGGAGGGAATATCTCTAATAGAACTTGATCTGGATGTTGCATAACTATGTGGTTGTGACTGCTAAAATAAAACTACCAAATATGACTAGACAAAAAGAATGATGAGCATTGTTGTCCCATGAGCATGTTGCTGGTGACTGGTGGAAGCACCATAGAAAAACAAGAATCTCCAAAAGAAAAATGTTTTGTTTCCTATTGTTATATATGCAATATGGAGGAACTAAGAGTGAACAAAAACTGATGTTGACTGCACATGGTACTTTAGATTAGTATTGTGTGTAATGGGACTAGGTGTGGGAAAAATAGGCCCAAGAACGAGCTGCTATGAAAAAAAAATTGGGAGGATCTACTGTAACTACTGCAAATGAAAATAATTGATGTCACTGAAATGTAAAAAATGTTGATGAATCTTCCAACAAGGGGTTTTGATCTTGTCTTCAATTTTCCTCATGATCCCTAGTTCTGAAGTGTTGAAGAGAGAAAATGGAAGGGACACATAACGAACAAAATAGATGTGTGGAAGAGATGTGGAACCATGATTATCTCAAAGGATCAATGCTCATGTGAAAACTAAAGGGCTCATAAAATGACTAGTAACAGTTTGCATGAGGCAACAGTGAGGAGAGGCGAAGGCAAGATTCGTTTGTCCAGGAGGCACAAATTGTGCAGGTGTGGTTGTGTCCATGACTTTCATGAGATTGAGAATGGGAACAACCACCAGCATGGGCATGATGATGTGCCTCATGGGAAAATTCCAACCCCACAATATTGATTATAATTCCTCGAACCAAAACAATCAATAAACAATTTGTAGAAATATCCTAAGGATCTAGAATTCTCTCGATGGACTTCGAAACTACGAGAGACCCAATCATAACTAGAAAAACAACATTCACATACCTATAGAGCAACTCAAACCTCCCATAATCGTAATTGAATTTGTTGTTTATAGGTATATGTCAAGAAGTATATGAGGCATAGAGCCCAATCAAAAGGGATGCACAACCAAACAACATGTGGCATGCATATGAAATAAGACCCAGGAGATTCTTCAAGAACTCATAGATGAACTCCACCACCCTAAAGAAGGAATTGATCAAGAGGAAAATTGTGATCATATGAGAATCCCTTTCACTCAAAATATGATTCAAGGGATTCTTAAATAGAGAATAAAGTGAATCAGAGGGACCATACTCAAGAATTAAATATGCCATCCATCCTGATGGGGTTCCCAAGTCCCTCACCGTGATCCAAAGAATAAGAGAGAAAAAGATAAACCCTAAAAGCAAAAGTTCAAGGTTGAATACAAGCTCTAAATGGAAAGTACAATGCAACTCGGAATGATGGGGAAAAGTGGTGAGCCTAGGTTAGGGTTCAAGCATTGTGCATAATATGGTGAGTATGAGGATGATTGCAAAGGGAATATAAGAGTTTCTAAAATTGATGGATGGCTAACCTCATTAGCCCTAGATGGTTAGAATATTTTGTTAGTGCCCAAGATTTATGTCTCCTCCATTGACCATGACAATATCATCATACGCCCCATGAGATTTATCTGTACACCCCCACAATAAAAAGGGTGTAGTGTTCTATTACACCCAATGATATTTATTTGCAAGTGCAAGAAGGTCACAAGCTATGACACTTAAAATCATTAGCAATGTTAGTATTGGAATTTGAATGGATGTTGTTACATTAATTAGTAACTTCATTTCTTTGGATCGTAGTTGTTATTTATATGATGTCAATAATTACAAATTATTACTCTGCTAATCTGTTTTTATTATAAGGTTTATTAGTTGTTATTTGTGTATGTGGGTGAGTGTTTTGAATAATCCACATGAATAAAATCAAGAATTTTAATTTAAATGACATTATTGTGGCATGGATTATCATGGAATACCAAAACAAAATGGGAGGAATTTGGCAAATGTGTAAAATGAAGGTATACAATAGCTCATGGATGTTTTATGCACTAAGGTTAACTCAATGCTTAATTGCAAAGGGTACAAATCCTTGACCAGGTGTAGTGCATGGTGCATGGTATACCATAGTAGTAAGTTGTACGCATACGCCCCAATGGTTAGCTTAATCAAAGTTAACCATGCATCCAAGGCAAGAATTAGGCCAACGATTCAATTTCAATCAAGTACCTAAAATACAAGATCTCTATGTCAATTTTAGTTGGATATTAATTTGTCTGCATAACAACACTCCATTCCAATCACTAAATCACAACTTGGAATCTAACACTATCAATCCTACCATGCAATATCAAAGATAAAATTCTATCCAAGTCAAGACAACTTAGTAGTAAGTCCAAGTAAAACAAACCCTTAGTCATGCATGTTCGTTGTTAAGTCTACCATGTGGTGTCTAAAAGCGAAGTAGGTCCAAGTCAATCTAACCATGCTATGTGCTACTAAGTTGGTCCAAGTGAAGCTAAACAAGTGAAACGAAATGTCCAAGTCTAATTTTCCACATGTATCTTTCTATAATATCTATGTAATCCATATCCATAGGAAACATGACCTTAATTTGAAAATACAAATATTAAATTCATTAAATCATGGCAATTTTTAATTTATGTAAAATATAAATTTTTTTCAAATGGAAGATTGTATTTTGTTTGTTTTTTGTGTCCTAAAAGGGTGATAATGATTATTGGATGAAGATAAATTCGATTGAGTGTAGTGTGAATTTGTGTTGTTTTTATTCCAAAGGAAGCTAGTAGTTCTATGGAAGTTGTGTTGTTTTTATTCCCTTAGCGTTAGATGGTGCTATGTTTATGCAACTTCAAACTCTGTTCAACGATTAATATTATTTCCAATGATTATTCTACAAACCATATTGAAACTTGTTCTAATGTATGTAGTGCCATAACTTCTTTTCCATCATTTTGTACACTTTGTTTTGTTTTTTTCTTGCCTTGTGTCATTTGTTAGCCATATCAAACAAACACAAAAAGAAGACTCGTCACCTTTATAACCATGTTGATTGCATGTTGCATAATAGGAGTTGACTACTCCTTGTCCATGCATGACTTATATGTGGCATGGAAACAAACTATGTCAATGGTACTTGTACCATGTGTCTATTGTGTGTGGCGCATGTTGCACAATGTGCTATGTGTGGCTCTTATGGTGCAACTATGGATTATGTGGTATGTGTGGTGCAAAGGGAACAACGTGTGTCTATGTGGTGTTTATTGCACAATTTGTGTTGTGTGTTGGGTATGTTGGAAAAAACCCACCAACAAAGCCTCATCGACAGGGTTTCTTACTCTGTCGACGCCCAACTAGCACGATCTCCCTGAGCACCAGCACAAACATGTTTCAACCTACCCGGGAACACCTATAGAGTGGATGAAGTCTCACCCAAGATGTTCGAGGGAGAGCTATCAGAACCAAGTTTTTGGTAGTAAGAAGGAAGGACAGGGCATCAACAAGTCAATAGTATAATCATCAAATTCTTCATAGATAGTTGATTAGTATCGCAGCATTCATCACAGTTCTATCATCATAAATAATAGATCACATCATTTACTTATTCATCGCAGTAGTGTCATTCATTCATACAACAGATTCAGTAAACATCCATCATTAACATCGAAGCACATAAAGACAAGAAAGAAATAAGAGACAAGATCAAATTGGGGTAACATCCATCATGTCATATTACTTCTGCGCAATAGATCTAGATCATACAGTACTTCTCCATAGCAAGAGAATGATCACAACCCAATATTCAATAGATGGTCAACACAGATAGAGCCAAAACTGCTCAAGAACAAAATGAAGCAACAAGATCACACATAGTTATCAGATCACAAAATGGATTGATCGATTGATCTTCCACATCAATGACACTAATTTACAATTGCAGTTCTAACTCTATATATAGGCTTGTGCCTTTACATCCAAGGTCCATTCCTAACTAACTTCTAACAAACTAGTGACCTACATCCACAAAATGTGGTCCATTAATACAAAATTGTGTAAGAAATTCCAAAAATGGTTATTCTTCAGCCTATCGTGCTGATTTGGTCCTGCGCGGTGTTGTGTGAGATTGCATAGCCTCCATAGTGCTGTGCAACTCACTTACCCAAAAATCCTGCCAACAGGTCCTCAATACAATCTTATGGCTCATCCTCGAGCCACGTCAGGTAGACAAGGTGTACTCCATTGTCTTGGTCTCAAAAGTCCTCAAACTGCTACGAGATCTCATGAACTTGGAGCTAGACTTGTTCAGCTGCGTCCCAACAATTGAGCAGGTCCTACTTCACTGGGTCTGCCTCCTCGGCTTTGATATCCACCATATTCCTGCCTTCTTGTACCACTTGCAACGTAGCGACTGCTTTGACAGCCAACTTCCTGCCAATGTCTTGGAATTCATCCAGCTAGGTGCTGTGCTTGCGCTAGCGTTCTTGGGTTCTGGAGGGTCTTTGATCAAGTTCCTTCAACTCTTGGGATCACGTGATCTGAACCATGAGATGTATTGTTCTTAGCAACGTCTTTAGCATCATTAAGTGAGCTTCATATTCCTGTACTTGCTTGGTCAATTGGTCCAGTTGGTCATCTTAGATGACACTTTTCCAAAACTGTGTTGTTGCCTCAGTGATCATCTTTGCTTCCTGCTCCATAGCTTCAAACTAGGTCATGATCTCTTCGATGGTATTTTTTTTTTTGGTAATCTGCTCAGGCGGCGTATCGGGGTAAACAAGGGAATTCAACATATTGTTGGTCAACTGGAGCTAGGAAATAACTTCCCTAAGTTTCTTGGCCTTGGCAACTACAGTGAGTTTTGTCGTGCTTTTGTAGATGTGTTGGCATGCCTCATCAACAGCTTTCTCAACCGCACTGCAACTAGCATAGAGTTGTGCTTTCTCGACAATGAGGCAGTCTTGCTCCTTCTTTAACTCAATGATTTCTTCAGCGGCTTTCCATTGCAGCTCTTCCTACACTTGCTTCAATGTGGCAATCTCCTGCACCTTTTCTTTAGCAAGCTGCTTTTTTACCTGCCGTAGCTCATCACCTTCTACTTGCAACTTCTTAGTTGCATCCTACGACTACACGTACCCATCGCTAAGCTCCTTCTGCCTGTCAGCCAACTCTTGACCAGTGACCTATTGCAACTGCACTAGAACCTAAGTAGGTAACTTATTGAGATCAAAAGCAATGTTCGTTAACGGCTATAGAAACAAGTTCACTTCTTCAGTACCTTCGTCAATTGTAGTAGGGGGAACTTGAACATTCCTATCCCACGGCTCAGTGCTAATCATCGAGAATTCCTGCATCACAGCCCTCTCTAGTGTCACTTTTTAAACAGCGACATAAATCGAATCTAACTTAGCTATTATCACAGTGAACCCTTATTGGTTGGCTTGACGCATGGTTTGCGCTGTGATTTTGCATGAGTCCATGACAACCTTGATGAGACGTTGAAGGTGGCTCTCCATCATAGGGTAGGTGTTGCTGCCCGCGTCAAGTTCCATGCGCCTTTTGGTTTGGGTCTCCTCCAAGATGCGTTGTGCTTCTAGATCAGATTCCATCGATGACTCTCCATCAGAGTTGTGAATAATTTTATCTGGTTGACCAGGATCATCAGGGGAATGTAATGATGGCCCCGTAGATATCTCCTCTGCGCTCATAGGTTCACGCCATTCAACCAGTAACTCTTGAACTACGACATCCAATTCTTCATCTATGATTTTATATGCCATCGGAAGCCATTTCTTGTTAAGGTCTCATCGCGCTTGGATATAAATGGAATGAGGCCCTATAGAAAACTAAAGGATCCTCTGATATTTGAATGTGGCGGCATTGGATAACCAGGGAGCCTTGATAGCTGCAACTTGCAGTGCTTCCCAATAAACCCAAAGATGGATCGCATAGTCGGTCTGTCGACTGGGCTCCTCGACCCACCACAAGTTTTGATACCGTGCACCTTTGCACACTTCCACAACAGCGACTGACATCGGTTGGTAGTCCTCCGGCTCCATCCATGCGACTAATGCAATGAGAATTAACAACCAACTATAGGAAAAAAGTCGTTCCATATCCTGAGTGGCGACAACATCTTCTAGCAACTGGTTTAACATAAATAGGGACCAGTTCATTTATACGCCCTCGATGCATTTTTGTGCACATGCAACCATGTCCAAATTTCATTGGATGGGATGATTCTTCATGACGATCTTCCTGGCCAAAATGCATGCCCCGATACACACTTCCTACTCATTAATACTGTCGATGTGATAGGAATGGCCATCGCGCTGCAATCCAAATCTCTCCTTCAATTGCTGCGCAAGATTTTTGTCATTGTCCCACCCTTTAAGATACTGCGTCGGATCTTCCCCTGCCTTTGGTAATCCTGTAACCTCTGAAATTAGGTCGACCATGATAGGAATAGGGTCATTCAACCATAGCATGCCAACATTTGTTTGATGCGTGCATGTGCTTTAGTCAATCACTCGAAATGAGGCATGTTAATGAGCCCCAACAACCCAGACTTGTCCAAGCCCTGCGCCCATGGGTGAGGAATCCATAGGATAGGCGTGCCAGGCACCGTAGGCAATGAATGTTCAAGTTCATCCACTACATCCTTTAGTAGCAACAAATCATGGTCTTCATACTTCAGCTTGAACAAGGCAGGTATGAAGTCCACTGAGCAAGTCATCCCTTCTGGTAGCGATGACAACTTTGGCAGATACTTCTAATTCTTAGTGAGCTTCTTTGGCTTCACCCCAAGTCACATTGGACCGACATATCAAAGGATATAATTGATGGATATTCCCCTAGGTGCCGCACACTCGATAGTTCCCAAGCTTGACGGTCCGGTTTGTGCAGTTCCCTCCCCTTGCACCCTAGCAGAAGTGTGAGTGTGCCTCTTCTACGATGGTGTGGAACTAGGCTTCTGGGCCTTCCTCTTCCCTCTAGGGATCGAATAGGATCTGACTGGAATGCTCATGACTTCCTCTACGATTGTCATCGGCCGAAAGGGGGATTCGTGCTCACTCAAAATCTCAACTATGTCAGGATTTCTCAACATTCTACACTCTGTGATCCTCACAATTCAAACAAATACACTTTGATTTCACTCCTTGCCTATCACGCAAAATTCTTCTACTGCACTGAGCTCAATACTTCACTCAATTCAACTGAACAATGTGTTTCTCCCATGTCCCACGCCTTCTTATAGCCAATTATCGATCCATTCTCATCATTACCAAATCCGCCATGTCCATCAAGACCAAATCCAGCATGAACGACCCTAGATCCGTCGGCAATCTCATCTCGCTAATGGTCGGATCGGTCATAAATGCACATCATTTCACCAAGCACCACGGGCTAACTGTTTTAACTATCTATATTTATTTTTGATTTAACCAAATCGCAACCCTGCGGCTGTCGTAGGTAGCCTTTCTCATAGCGCTATTGATTTATATCCTTACGCAGCCTCTTCCTTAGTGCTCGCCTTGCTACTATCTATCTAGTCTATTTTTTTTATTTTTTTTCACCTTTGTGCAGTGCTTCAAGCATTGCATGGCTTAGGCCCCATCCTATAGGTATGCAAGCAGCTGCCATTCACAAGTTTAGGTAGCACCGCACCATCTAAATGTTGTAATTGAACTGCACCCCCACAAGTAATTGAATGAACAAGATATGGGCCTAACAATTGCATATGTAACTTACCTAGATGCTTCATGAACCTGTTGTCATACAACAACAACAAATCTCCCTGTGTAAATTGCTTATTATTAATGTGGTGATCATGCCATGCCTTCTGTCGATCCTTCTCAACGCGCTGGTGGAAACCTACGATAAAGCGATCCTCTTCAAGCTAGATCAACTATGCGATGCACTCCTCTAGTGCTTCCACATCATCCATGCCAGTCGCGGTAGCAATACGTAGACTAGGAACAATGTATTCCATAGGCATGACTGCCTCTTTCCCGTATACCAATTTGAACGGTGTCTATCCCGTCAACCTTTTATAAGTGGTGTGATATGCCCATAGTACTACTAGAATTTTCAAATCCCAGTCATCACGTTTAGCATTACATACCTTTGTAAGCGTGGTTTCCATTATTTT
The DNA here is from genome assembly GCA_001517045.1 of Pseudotsuga menziesii. Taxonomy (NCBI): domain Eukaryota; kingdom Viridiplantae; phylum Streptophyta; class Pinopsida; order Pinales; family Pinaceae; genus Pseudotsuga; species Pseudotsuga menziesii. The sequence continues at coordinate 207,422 of LPNX010810177.1, read as the reverse complement.
GTTGAAGGCCTCGACAGTCCCATTTTCTTGCGGATGGTATGGTGTGTTTTTCTTATGCTACACCTGCAATTCCTCGGTTAGTGATCTCACCGTTCGATTGATAAAGTGACTGTCATGGTCACTCATCAATATACTGGGACATCCAAACTGTGTCACAATATTCTCAAATATGAACTTTGCTGCTGTCACAACGGTGCAGTCTGCAACTAGCACGGCCTCCGCCCACCTTGTTAGATAGTTAGTTGTTGTAATGATGTACCATGCACCATTCCTTTTTCCTGGTGGATTAATTGGACCCACAAATTCCACAACCCATTTATCAAAAGGTTGTAGAGTTACCTGTGGCACAAGCAGCATCTCATCCCGCTGTGATGGTTTACCGACACGCTGATAGACATCGTAGCTCTGCACATAATCTGCTGCATCATTATGTAAAGTAGGACACCATAGCCTAGCGTGCAACACCTTACACGTAGTATCCCTTCCTCCATAGTGGCATCCCACGATTCCTACATGTGCTTTTGCTAGAGTAGGTCCTTACTCATGTGGTAAGATGCACCGTCGCAATATTACATTTGGTCCAAGTTTGTATAATTTCCTAGCAATCAGCTAGAAATTTGAAGCCTTCACTACCAACTTCTTCTTCTGAATGGTCTACAGGTCCTCAGGGGTAACTCCAGTTGCCAAGAATTGAATGATTGGAGCATAATGGTCATCTGTGATATCTACCCGAAACAGCTGCGCATCAGGAAATCCATCATCAATATTGGTAGGTTCTTCTCTTGTCTCAATGTGGGACATATGATCAGGGCTAGCATTCAACCATCATGGCTTCACAATTATCTCAAAGTCGAATTCTTGAAAAAGTAGCAGCCATCGATAGATCTTCCCCCCCAACACAGGCTTATTGACCAAATAGTGCAAAGCGGAGTGGTCCATGAACATTTTGAAGTGACCGCCCAATAAATAGTTCCTAAACTTCTATAGCGCGTAAACCATGGAAAAGCCCTCTCTTTCAGTGGTTGTGTAATTTATTTCAGCAAAAGACAGCTTCCTACTTGCAAATGCGATCGGATGATCCAGGTCACCCTCACCTAGTTGCGCAAGTACTACCCTCAGCGCAATAGAAGAGGCATCGACATGGAAATAGAACTCCTTGTTCCAATCAGGGAATAAAAGTATAGGCACTGACGCCATCTTGGCCTTCAATGTGTCGAATCTTCCTTGACACTCTTGATTCCACTCAAATGCAACATCCTTCTTCAAAATTTTCTCCATAGGGGCAGTAATCGCAGCGTATCCTTTGATGAACTTGCGGTAGTACTCCGTGTGTCCCAGCGTCACATGAAGCATCACAGNATAATAGTTAAAATAATAAAATAATATTTATTAATTTTGGAGGAAGAAAAGAAAAAAACTACTTTTTTGTTTGTATTTTTGACATATCTCCCCTTTTTTTCTCAAATTTCGATCAGGAGAGCTCGTTGGATGCGGAATTAAATTCTGCATCCAACGATTACCCACTCAGCATACTTTGACAGACCCTTCTACCCAAAAAACAAGAAATACCTGAAAAAAATGTGATGATGATGTCATCATCACATTTTTTCAGGTATTTCTTATTTTTGGGGTAGCAAGGTCCTTCAAAAGTATGCCAAGTGGGTACTCGTTGGATGCAGAATTTAATTCCACATCCAACGAGCTCTCCTGATCGAAATTTGAGTAAAAACACAAGGAGATATTCCAAAAATACAAACAAAAAAAGTAGTTTTTTTTATGATACCTATCCCCAAATTTATATTAAAAAGGTGTTTAAGAACTATACGGTATTTCAAATTTAAAGCAAGTTCATTGGCTAACACATGATGACATGGAATTTTAATTAAAGTTAAAAGGCCCATTTTGAGTTGAAATTTCCTCTAATGCATATTCACATTTGTCAGTGGCGGCAGACTAAGGATAAGCGCGATCTTCGCAAGGTCTATCGACAGCCCTTGCTTGCACACTATGTGTCCTAACAACATCTCTAATGGTGCATAAAAAATGCACTTCTTTGAATTCAATGCAATTTGATGCTGTCAACACCTTTCCAGCATCAATCACAGGTTTGCTAAATGATCCTTAACTAGACCATCAACTGTTCAGTCATCCATGTATACCTGCAGTAACTTCTGAATGAAATATTTGAACACAGCGACAACCACCTGGGAAAATATCGTTGGTGCATTCTTCAATCCAAAGGGAATGACTCTATTGAAAACAACCCCATTCAGTGACAAATGTGGTCTTATGCCGATCTTCCTTTATGATTTGGATCTGGTGATACCCCGAAAAGCCATCCGTGAAGGAGTACATCTCCTGGATGCCTACCCCTTCAAGAACCTCATCTGTAAAGGGAGTTGGAAAAGGATCATGAAGGCAGGAATCATTCAGCTTTCTCAGGTCGACACAAATGCGAACCTCTCCAGTCTTCTTGTCCTGAACCACCATAGAGCTTATCCATTCTGATTCTTCAACAAGCTCAACAATTCTAGCATCCAACATTCGGTCGAGCTCATCCTTGACAATTTCTTTGTATTGCAGGTTCAGGCGATACATCCTCTATCGCACAGGTTTCATGTCTAGTTTCAATAGGATTTTCATCTCTCGTAGATCCCCTAATATCCCTTTCATTTTCGAGAACCGTGTCGAAAAGAGATCCTAGAACTCGTGCAACAGATCTATGATCTATGCTATTGTTTCATCGTCCCAATAGTCCCCAATATTAGAAAACTTCAAGTTCTCTTCTGTCCCAATGTTAAATTTTCTACTCTTCAGCAGCTGACTCATGGGGTCAGTTGGTATGTCAAATGCTACAACATCGTGACTTCCTTCTAATTCAAGAATATTGACATTATGCATGTCATCATCATCTTCATGTTCACCAGATAGATTGTAACATGTCATCATGGATTTCATATAATCCTGCGCATGCGGATCTACAGGGTATGCAGCTGGTACAACCTTCAATACTACATCATGGATGAGTTGGAGCGCATTTTGGACCTCAAGGTTAGCATCCCATAAACTAAAAGTTTGCGCAAAGAAAATTGATAGCTCCTCCCAGGTAGTTATAGTTATGCTGCTACATACCAGGATCTAGGCATCTCGTCCAAAGTATGAACAAAAGCATGGACCCACTCATCCTTTGGTCATGATTCCCACAAGGCTTGACACTCCATCAAATGACCGATGCAGTCATTGTGCCCATCATATCTCCTAGCGTGATAGATCTCTGAATCACCGAAGCGCACCATCATCAATCATCGACACTATGCCCATTCATGGATTGTCTACTTGTGAGTCGCCCACCAGCATTCTGGGGTGGCCTTCAATGCTTCTTCTAGTGCCAACAACCTATGTGGTTCAAACTCTTTTTCTTCAAATTCTTTGAGGAATCCAGACAACTCAGGCATCCCCTCGTAGATCGGCAACTCGATAATATTAGTCGCAACATGACGTAGGGATTGTGTGTCCATTCCACACTTTCTAAAAGACACCTCATGCAGCCGATTTTGCCAATTTTTTAAAGCATCATCAAAATCAGAGGATGCAGAGCTAGAGCTACACCATCTAATTTTTCCATCGACAGTAGGGTGGATATAGTCTTTGGAGATATTGTAGGCATGATCCCAACCTCTACCAAATTCATCCTTGATAGGTTCAATATACTAGCATCCTTCATGAGGGTCCATGGGAGAAATGACCTCGATATCTTGGTTTTCAAATGTCATAACCCACTTCTTGAAATTGATAACTTCCATGCTATCATTGGCCCATCCAATCCCCAGCAGCATGGGTTAAGATACTCCACCATCAACTATTTCAATAACATCGAAATTGGCATATGTCTTCATACCTTCGACATCAATGACCAAGTTTGAGACACAGCCAATGGGATGAAATTTGGCCTGATTTTCTAGTCGCAATTACACAGGGGACCATCCCAATGTTGGATTTCCCATCAGCTTCCAAGTCTGCTTGGTCAAAATATTTACATCCAACCCGAGATCCAAAATAACTAAATCAACTTCATATTCCCCTATCTAGATGTTCATTCTCATCCATTTTCCTGCCTTTCTCTTCTAGAGGGAATTCACTGCAGAATCCTTTAGCATCTTATTCTAGAGGTATAACAACTTCTCAATCTCAATAAGAGCCTCGGGATATCCAGCTAGTGATAGAGATCTCTCAAAAAAATATTGCAGGGTACCATGCTGTCGCGATGGTCCTGCCTCTATGGATGGATCAAAAGGAGATGGCATTTCAACAATAGGTGACTTACCCGGATTTCTCTCGATTGCATGCTTGGACTCAAAGAAGGTATCTTTCTCTGTCGTAATATAAAATGTGCTAGAACTTGTTGATGAGGCCCATCTTCTTCAATCGTCGCACCTACACGAGTGACGGCAGCAACGTTGATATCCTGGGTTCTAGGTTCTGCTAGAATTTTCGCAACCATCGGTCCTTGATTCTAGTTCTGAGCTTGGTTTAGGGGTGGATTTTGATTTGATGGTGGGTTCATAGGCTGATTTTGAGTCTACATTAGGATCTGAGTCTGATTCTGCAACGGCTAGTGGTTCTGTATTTGGTTTTGATTTTGAAACTGGTTCTGATTCTGCAATTGAGGGATGTTTCCAGCTTGCCACTTTGCAATCAACTGAGGGTAATTTTCAACATTATGCTCACTTGCATCGCAATATGTACACTGCAAATGAGGACACTCCCTCTGGTAGTGCCTAAATACTCCACAGGTGTAACACTGGATTGATTCTCGACCTCATCCTCCCCCTCATCCAAAGCCTCCTCCTCGTTCCCTAAATCCTCCTCAAAATACTCCTTACCGCTAGTACTCTGGTTAAGATCCTTGCTGATATTGTGGTTGGGATAGCTGCTGCAGGGGATTCGGTTGCTGCTGAACGTATTTCCCTGCTTGAACATACTGTGGTTGAGGCTAAGTGATCAGCAATTGATTGTATTGCAGTCACGGTGCAAATTATGGTTGTGCTGCAAACTTCGACTGAGGTGCGAACTGTGGCTGTGATGTGAATTATTGCTGCGACTGTGACGGGATAAACGGCATTTGTGGATGTGGTATATACTACACCTGGGATGTTGGTTGCATTATCTGTGGCGGAGGCTGCGACTTCTAGATCGTGCGGGGATCCTCACCCTTCACAAAGTGTGAATCATATGTTCTCTCTTGAAGCAAATCATAAGCTCGATAGTCTTTATCCTCATGCCCCACTGAGTGACAAAAGGTGCAATACAAACTTTCTGCCTTCGTAACCATGTTCTGCATGTAGCTACAGTTTTCGTGTCGATGCCCATATACCTTACATATGTGACACCATGGAACACCAGCACAACTCAAGGGGTTTGTTGCTCCTAAGAGAAAATAATTTCGGAAAGTCGGACAGGTGTCCTTGGTGTGTCCATCCACATGACACTGTGTGCACCAAAGGTCATCATGTTCTTCTTTTTCCTTCTTGATATCTTGCAGCTGGAGTGTCAAATTTGCTAGCTACGCCTAAATCTGGTTCATGCTGACTGCATTCTCCCCAATAGGTGAAGCTTCTAACTTCATCACGATCTCCATAGCCTCGCTCTGTGTCGTGATATTTTGCCGCATTAACAGTTGTCAGATGTGTGAGACCAGCGTAGCGATGAACCACTCCTTATCCTGAACATCGCTCATTTTTAAGCTGACTTGGGCCATCAACGTCTTAAACCATTGATCAAAATCCCAAACAGTTTCATTCAGGGACTGCTTGATCTCTTTGAGTTCTGTAATATACTGGGCCTTAGATTTGGGTTTCTCAAATTCCTCGAATAGCCCTTCCTGGATCTCATTCAGTGTTTCTTCTGTCGTTCCCTGAGGGGCCTGCATGAATCTCATGTACCAGTCAAGCGCACGACCCCTGATGGTGGTTTCCAACTGGATTTTCTTGATATCATCATCCACAAACTATCTGGCAGTCCAAACTGCTTCACACAAGAACCAAAACTGCTTCGATTCATTAGACCCATTTTTATGGAATATTGGTAGCTTCATCTCGTCATCGGCCATTCGGTGTCTTCTTCCTCCAAATGGTGCTCTACTACTAGACTATTGATGGCACGTCGGACAAGTCAATGTAGAATGATCTTTTCTACTTGTTTATGGAGTAGTGCGTGGAGGTGTGGACATGTTACTACTGGAGTTCGAGCTTACTGCTATCATGGGCATATCCTGGATCTCGTCGTCCTTGTCGTCATTGTAGGGTCACTTCGTCTGGTGTGGTTGTTCTTCGCGGCCTTGCATTTCGATCACAGCAGGACCTTCCACTGTCCTCTGCCTCTTCTCTTGTCGAAACCTTGCTCCTCCCCTCATACAACCACTTGTTTCCTTGGCGACCCTCACAGTCTCATCAAAACTCATACCCATCTACCCCTTATCTTGCCATTTGCCTCCCCTCTTTGGTCGCAATGTCCACGGCCTTCGCACACCAAAGTTCCACTACTCGAGGTATTTTTAGAATACCCTTCTCATAGACAAGCATATTAATAGATAACTGGAGAGACAGCAAGAACCTACCTCGTGGTCCGTTGAAGAACTCTCTTTCTGCTTCGATGTATGACTTATTGGTATCGAATGCAAACTTAGTGATGTATCCTTCTAGAATACTATCCATCCATACTTCAACAGCTCACAATGCTTTGTTGTTAATTTCTTGCGATTCTTGGATCCATTCAGGGGTCGAGGATGTCGGCTCCCTTCCTTGATGGTTGTTCTTCTTATAAGTGAACCACGCTAGCCACTCATACAGTATGATAGGAAATTCTTAGAAGAACCATTCGTGGGCACCGTCGTGGATATATCTGGCCAGCCAATTGTTTGTGGACAACTTTGGATTCTAATTCTCTATTTCAGAAAACTCTCGCATCTTTAGGTCGAACTAATTTTCAATCTTTGGTTTAGTTGGATGCCACAACATATCCTCCCTTCATTTGCAACGAGGTCCCGGCAACGAAACCATTTGTTGGAAAAAACCAACCAACAAAGCCTTGTCAGTAGGGGTTCTCACTCTATTGATGCCCAACCAGCATGATCTCCCTGAGCACCGGCCCAGACAGGTTTCACCCTGCCTAGAAACACCCATAGAGTGAATGAAGTCTCACCCGAGATGTTCATGGGAGAGTTGTCCAAACCAAGTTTTCGGCAGTAAGAAGGAAGGACAGGGAATCAGCGACTCAACAGTATAATCATCAGATTCTTCAAATATAGTTGATTAGTATCGCATCATTCATCACAGATCTATTATCATAACTAATAGAGTGCATCATTCACTTATTCATCATAGTAGTGTCATTCATTCATACAACAGATTCAATAAACATCCATCATTGTCATTGTAGCACATAAAGACAAGAAAGAAATAAAAGACAAGATCAAATTAGGATAACATTCGTCATGCCATATACTACTTCTGCGTAACAGATCCAGATCATACTGTACTTCTCCATAGCAAGAGAATAATCACAACCCAAGATTCAATAGGTGGTCAACACAGACAAAGCCAAAACTGTTCAAGAACAAAATGAAGCGACAAGATCACACATAGTTATCAGATCACAAAATGGATTGATCGATTGATCTTCCACATCAATGGTACTAATTTACAATTGCAATTCTAACTCTATATATAGGCTTGGGCCATTACATCCAAGGTCCATTTCTAACTAAATTCTAACAAACTAGTGACCTATATCCACAAAATGTGGTCAATCGGTACAAAATTGCATAAGAAATTCCAAAAATAGTTATCCATTCGCCTATCGTACTGATTTGGTCTTGCGCGGTGTTGCGTGAGCTTGCGCAGCCTCTGCGGTGCTGCGCAACTCACTTACCCAAAACCCTTGCCAATAGGGTAGTCTAAAGAATTGAACTGATCAGTTCATTAATTATATTAATTCAACTAACTCTAATGCTTTTGGATTTATCCAGTTACTTAGTTATGTTGAGTACCATGTTGACATGGTCAGATGACATGGCCAATCACCGAACTATACAAATAAAAATTATGTGGAAAATCCATTGGGTTCCGAGTAAAGAGTGCCCCTAGGGGGGTGGGTGAGACTCATATAATGTTTTTTTTGTTCATACCTAATATCATTGATAATGATTCAGTTTCTTCCTCCTTGATCTAGATATTATTGACCTAGAAGATTAACTTGGGATCATTAAGGAGGAAAATATGATGGATAAATTGATAAATAAAATATTATGTTACTAAAAGATATTTTTTTATAAAATATAAATAAAGTGATAATGTGAGTCATTTAGGTGATATTTGTATGTCGCTCATATGTCATTACAGACATTTAAGTTCCATTAGGATAATCAGTATCTAGAAGTATTATCAAATGCACCATCATCGTGGAAATTGGCATTGTTGTCATTGTCATTATTAATGTCATATGCTACATCAACATCATTTTCATCATCACGCTTGTTAATTCAAGTTACTGGGCTAGTTACCTCTATGAATATTTTAGACCTCACTGGATGTCCATGTCTCTATTGTGATAAATTCAATGCATTAGGGTGAATTATGTTTCCATTAGGACCAATCTATATCAAATAGTGCTATAATAACTTGCATCATAATTATTGACATTGATATCATCATTGTCATCAACATCTTACTAAATATTGTAGGAATTATCATTGCCATATTTATCATTGTCAATATGTATCATCATCATCAACAACATGTCATTAAGCGCACTATAATGTCGTTAGGGACCATAGGATTGCATTAGGGTTATTTATGATTAATTAGGGTCTCTTAGTTTCTAAAATGGACAACTAGGTGCTACTTACATCAACATGCCTAACACTATCCCTAATGCAACCTTCGAGTTTTCCTGGCATTTTTTCTAGCACAATTCCTTTCAAACTTCCTAGTGCAATTCTTGGTACTATGTCTAGCTCTATACCTGGTGCTATGCTTGGCCCTTTTCTCGGGGCAATTATTGGCGCAATACCTTTCAAAAATCCTATCGCAATTCAGAGTGTTATGTCTAGATCTATACCTGGAACTATGCTTGGTGCAATTCCTAGAAAAATTCCTTCTGTAATTACTAGCTATTTTCCTAGTGCAAACTTTGACATTAATCCTAGAGCTATATCTAACGCTATGTCGAACGGTTTTTTCGAGCACAATTCTTGGTTCTAAACATGGCACAATTTCTTTCAAAAATGTTAGCGTTATACCTGGCTCTATACTTGCCTCTATGTTGGATGTTTTCCAGGAACAATTCTTAACATTATTCCTAGCTCTATACCTGGTGCTATGCTTGGCCATTTTCCTAGGGAAAGTCCTAGCACAATACCTTTCTAAATTCCTATTGCAATTCCTTGTGCTATGTCTATCTCTATACCTAGCACTATGCCTAGTACAATTCCTGGCACAATTTGTTTTGAAATTTCTTGTTATTTTCCTAGCACAAATTTTGGTGCTAATGTTGGAAATCTATCTGATGTTATGTTGGACTTTTTCCGAACGCAATTCCTAGCTCTAAACCTAGTGCAATTCCTAGCGTGGTTCCTTTTGAAATTTCTATCGTTATTCCAAGCGTTATACCTGGATCTATACCTGGCACTATGTTTGATGTTTTGTAGGAACAATTATTTTCTCTATACTTGGCGCCATGTCGGATTTTTTTCCTAGCAAAATTTATGGCACAATTCCTGGCTGAATATATGGTGCTATGCCTGGTGCTATTCTGGATGTTTTTTTGGAGACTATTATGGGGGTTATATGGGATACTATTTTGGACATTAGTTGGGATGCTAAATTTATGGCATTATTTCGGACTCTATACATGGCTCTATACTTGATGCTATGTTGGATTTTTTCTAGGTGCAATTCTTGTCTCTATAGTTGGCTCTATGTCAGATGTTTTTCCTGCGACATTCATGAAGGAATTCCTCGCACTAACCCTAGATCAATATTTGGTGCTATTCTAGACGTTTTTTTGGAGGCTATTTTGGGTTTATATGAGATGTTATTTTGGATGCTAATAGGGATTCTAATTAGCGTCCAAAATAGCATCAACTTTTAAAAAGGGACGCTAATAGCACCATTAAAAGTGCCATCCCATGGAAAAGCGTCCACTTTGACCAAAAAATGATGAAAATACACTAAAAGTGATATTGGACACTAAAAAGGAAGCTAATCACAAGGTTTTATTGTAGTGAGGGGGTGTGGGTTAGGTGTAGCTGGATGAGTTGGGGAGTGAGAGAGAGTGGAGGAGAGGGGGTGTTATTGGTAGGGGTAGACACAAGGATGTTTCTGTGTATGTGTGTGTGTGTGAGAGAGAGAGAGGATGGGGGGTGTTAGTGATAGGGGGACACATAGGGGAGATAGAAAGAGAGATAGAGAGAGAGAGAGGTGGGTTGTTAGGGGATTGAAGGGATTGGGTGTGTTTAGAGTTAAGGGGGAGAATAGGTGGTTAGAGGTAGGAGGAGGAGAGGGGTTAGATGTAGGGGGAGACATATGGACATGTGTGTGTGTGGGTGTTAGGGTTGAGGAAGGGGTTGT
>LPNX010810177.1:105755-196533 GCA_001517045.1 Pseudotsuga menziesii | reverse complement strand
GGGAGAGGAGGAGGGGGGTTAGTAAGAGTTAGGGGGGAGAGGGGGGTGTGAGGCGACATATAATAATAAAAATATTATTATAATTGTGAAAGTAATCAAATGTAGAGTTATAGGCTTCCACAACGCACATGAATTATAGGATTCCACAACGCACACGCGTTATAGTCTTACAAAATGAGTGTTTGTTTTGCATTAATATAATGTGCACACATTTATCTTTGGCAAGCCTTGCAAATTTGAATTTAAACATAACGCGAGCGTGTTTAGTGCCACTACTACCAAGCCTCCACCCATGTCGGCGTGGAATTATTATGCCTATGTGTCTGCTTCAGACTTTGCTTCAGATTCATCATGCCTATGCCTTGGAGTATGATAAACCATGGCTAATTGAGCATTACATCCAAATTTTCAATATGCTTGTGTTTCGTTGTTGGTTACAGTATGCTGCACACCTCCATTTTTTATGAAATTTTAGAAACATATACGTTTTTTTTGTAGATTCCAAATATGTAATTTTTAATAAGAATGTATAATTTTTTCTATTTTTTTTCTTATTTATCTTGTGTCATCACTCCTGAACTCAAAAAACACACGGTTAGTGTTTTGTCCATAACTCTTTCAATGCTCAACCATTTTGAAAAATAATTGTATGGTGCACTAAAGAACATTGACCTCTACATGTTATACAAAACTCGTTTCCAAATAATTGCATTAAGACATTCAAACGATGCACCCACAATTGACATATTGTTTTCGAGGTTTGATCACTTAGATAATTAAAACAAATATTTTTTTTTTTTGGAAAAATAGTTGTGCACTAGTAATATTTGTTCTCTATATGCCTACCAGTTTTCATAAGTTGATTCCATCATTCATACACTCAAATGCTGCACCCACAAAAACATATACCTTATAATTTGTCCCAAAAATAAAATTTCTCGTTAAAAAAGATCTAACTTTAGATATTTAATAATATTTTCAATATAAAAAAATTACATATTTGGAAACATCATTCAATTTCCTACATTTCTTTTTTTAACTCATCGCAAGATTCAATGTGTAAGTGTCTCAAAATATCCATGTAATTTGATGGATTCCTGTTTTTTCAGATTTATATTGCATATAACATGTCAAAAGAGACCCTCATTAGCTTTCACAAACCCTTACATATAAAACATTGATATTCAAAAGAAAATGAAACCCTGATCTTATAAGCATCAACATATAATAACAAACTAAGACACGTAGTGATTTGAAAAGGGAATAATTTCAAGTCTTTATTAATCAATGAAACAAGTACAAATATACCTTCTCATCAATCAAGGCACCTCAAGAAACCTTCAATATGGATCACCTATTTCTATCCTCCAAGAATCCCAACCTGCAAGCTCTGCATCAAGGGTAGATGGAAACTAGATCATAGTAAGGGGGATAAGAACTCAAATTCTTCTAGGATAAACATATTATAGGCCAAGTCCTCCTGGTGGTCCCTTCTACCTCCCTTATATAGAAAATGGAAGAGATAGGGTTGAGGAGGGAATAATTGCAACCGAGGAAGCAATTCCAAAACCACCTAATTTCGATATTTTTTATTTTTTAAGCATTTTTTAAAATACATGCTAGTGGAACACTAGAAACTAGCATGTGCAAAGGAAAAAAATGCTAGTGTACCATAGGAAAAGGGCGCTTTTGGGGGAAAATGTCATTTTGAGGGTTTTCCTACGAGTTTTGAGGAGGTGATTTGGTCTGCAAACTTGTTCATCCACTTCCTAATTATCCAATGAACCAAGAAAGAGGTAAGGGAATCCTATATAAGTCCTAAACATGGCTCTTCTATCCATTAAATGTCCTTTAGGTGAGCATCAATAAGTTCATGAAGTGTTGTCATGCGACCAAAACATGTAAGTTTTTTTATGGATGGAGAAGTGCCAATTTTTGCTAGATAACAATAGCTAATGACTTCTTTGAGTTCAAGAGAATCAAATTCTTAGGCATGAAATATTTTCTCTCATTGAGATTTCATATTCCATCTTGCAAGGTTTCTAGAGGTGATTAGATTTTTGCCATGTCACCATACTAACGGTAAAATTAAAAAGGGGTGTTAGAAATTTAATGAAAAAATGGATATATAGGATATCTAATTAAAATATGTTTTTTTTTAATGGAAAGGTGTATTGGGAGATAGTTTCAACAAATCTATTCTTTCCAGGCATAAATTAATATCTAGTGACATTAGAAGTATTATATAATATCCTATAATCATGATTTCTATATCATAGATTCATAAAGTAAATCCCAAAATAAATGATGTAAAGCTCAAAAAAAATATCAAATAAAAAACCAATAAACAAACTCTAATTCAGAACTTGCTCCCAAATCACATGAAACAATGACAAAATAACCCACATTTAACTGAGTACATAAGACACAAAAAGAGATTAAATATGAAAAAAAATATTGATATTCCATTAGTTGGGAGAGATGCCTTTATATATCGAGTACAAAAACATCCTAGAAGACTTTTTTTCAACAATTATTGGAAATCGATTATCTCTTTACTTTTTTCTTTGTTGATAATGTGGTGGTTAAAATATACTTCTATGTGAACAACCTAGATCTGATCAACATCTCAGCCACTTGCTTTTACTATTCACATGCGACCAATCAACATATCAGCACTTTCTTTTATGGGAAAGCCATTGCCACAGTTGAGAGGCTTGCATTAACCTTAGAAAAACTCGGCCATGAAACCCTCCATCGTGAAGGATTTTATGCACAAATTCATAACTCCATGGCCAAACGAAGCTTTGTAAGGAAACAAATACATAATTTTATAGCAACTTGGGTGAAATCATCAACTAAGATGGAACCAACAATTCCACTACAGACATTTGACGTAGCCTCTATATCGATCATCATTACCAATTTTCGTACTTGTTGCAACGAGAGGTGCTCTACAACCCAATATGGGGGAGATATTGTAACGTAACGTTCCTCATGTAAATTTAGGCTATAAATATTATGCGGGAGATGTTGTAACATTATGTAACGTTCCTCATGTAAATGTCGGCTATAAATATTTACTTCTATTTAATTATGATTTCCGATTATGAGAGAGATGTTGTAACGTTATGTAATGTTCCTCATGTAAAGGTCGACTATAAATATTTACTTTTTACTTCTATTTACTTATGATGTAGATTTTGTTGGCCATTGATTAAAAGTAAATATGTTTTTTGTCCCATTTAAATAAAAACAAAACAACGCGTATTTTGAAACACCTACTATATAAACACCAATAGGTAATAAAAAAATACATAAAATTTATAAAATATCAATCTGTCGCAAAGAGAAGACTTCCGCAAAGAAAAGAGAAGGAATATCTCCGCAACTGATAGGTAATTTTTTTTAAATTGATATTATAATTTTATTATGTGATTTACCTCCTCCTCCTGCTCTCTGAGCAAGCTCCTCCCATCCAAGACTTTATTTTGTTTTAAGTTATTTTGTGGGGTTTGAAATCAGGTTGTCATGTAGGAAGAGGTTCCTAAAATTGAAACCAAAACCAATTCCTGAAACTAAAACCAAAATTTTTAAAAAAGTGAGCTTTGATCAATAATTTAAATTTTTTTAAACATCTTAAAAAATACAAATTCGTTTTCTTTTATGTCTCTCATTCAAATTAAAAAAATAACTTCAAAACAAAAGTACCATCTTGGAAACCATATTTCAAACATACTGTTCTAAACTGTTTCGTTGGTGTATTCTTTAATTTCGGGATGGGATGGATGTACAATGTATGATACCAGGAATCAACGTCATGTTTGATACCACGAAGTGAAAAAGAATGGTGTACATCTTTTTATATTCTACAACTTGAAGATTAGACTAATTGAAATATGTATATACATTGATTCAAATATATATTAATATGTATTTCAATATTTATATTAAAATAAATATATATTGAAATATATATTAATACATATTTCAACATGAAAACCATGCTTGCAATTTTACAGAAGCCAGCATTTCTCATTTTCCTCCAATTCGCACGGAAAAACTATGCACTCAAGACCATCTGTGAAATTCTAAGATTTATACAGAAATGTGGGCAGAGTCTCTAATATAGCAGAATCCAACCCCACATTCTTCATCCTCAACGGTTCTTCTCCCATAAAATAAAACTGACAATGCCTAGAAGCGGATCTCCGTTTACTTCTCATGTTAAATCTAGTAGACTGTACCCAGATCCATTTGGCATAAACATGCAGCAAAAAAATGAACAAAACCACAACCTTCAGGATTAAGGAAAATATGAGGATTTTTGGCATATTCTAGCTCACTATCATCCTCAGGAGGTTGATTTTAATATATATATATTAATATATATTTCAAAGCAAACTGTACCCAGATCCATCTGGCATAAATGTGCAGCAAAAAAATGAACAAAACCATAACCATCAAGATTAAGGAAAATATGATGATGACATGGTCCAATTTCAAATAGTTCTAATTACTAATATGATCCCAAAGGAAGATCGACAAAAATAATATTGAAACATAAAGTTGAATGAATTGACAATAGAAGAACGAGAAGAACAAAGAAAACGAAACATTGATCAACAAAAAGCATATCGAGAGAGAAAATTGAAGCAAATGGAAGAAGCAAGAAATCAATTTGTAGAACAATGTGTTGATGACATGGCCCAATTTCAAGAAGTTCCAATTACTAATATGATTCCAAATGCAAATCAACAAAAAGAACAAAAAGAACAAAGAAAACAAAATGTTGATCGACAAAGAGCATATCGAGAAATAAAGTTGAAGAAATTGGAAGAACAAAGAAATCTAAATGGGGATGATGAACATGTAACGATTGGAGAGTGAGGTGTTGAAATAGAGGATAATATATTGGTACCATCTAAATAAATGTATACTAGACATCGCAAAATTTGTGAACGAATTGATCAATTAGCAAAAGTTCAAATGTGTCATGTCTTCCTCGAGTCATATACTGGAATACAAGTATAGGTCCAATGTGTGTGCGATGTCTACGAGACAGATCTAATCACAGATTCTCAACTACGAACCACATGGATCCAAGAACTCAACCTCATGTCCTTGAATATCTCACACAAGTTGAAGAGATGTTGATAGCACGTGCAAGTCCAATATTGTAGGTGATGCATTCAATAGGTGGACAATACAAATATCGAGGACACACCATTAGTTTTCCACGGGAGATTAAAGATGTTTTCAAGACATTTCCATGACATATTAACAACTTGGAATTAATGGTCGTTGTGAGAAAAAAAGGACGACATGGATCCAGTTATGATTTCACTGTTAGAAAACAAAGAGTTATGGATGCATTATTATATAAAATTCATAATGATCCATATTATCGAGATGTTTGAGTGGATTCTGATGCAGTAGAAGACTTACCTGAAAATGCAATAGATATCTCACATATACTTAATTTTGTTACTCTTTTCGATATTGATGGTGACACAAAATTTGAAATGTTGGAAGGGATACCAAGAGTTGATGATATATTAGATGGTTTACAAACAACTTCTTTTGCATCAAGGCTTCCAAGTGCACCACGAGAGATAGAAATTATTAGAGCATGGGAAAATAATCCAAATCTAGATGAAAGTAACTCAAATGAAGAATTAACTAATGTGATTAACTTTCCTAGCATTGGTTCATCTCCGATTAGCGAGTATAACACTACTAGATTATTTGATATGAAATTTTGATCATTGTTCCCTAAAGGAGAGGCATATTAGTTACAACCATGAAGGAAAAATGTCCATCTACATGAGTATGCAAAACATCTTCTCAGATATCATGATAACAGATTTGGAAGGCACCCTCGCTTTAGATACTTTTTACTAAATATCATAATCAGACATCGTGCTCAAGCTTCCTCAACCGTTTTTGTCAAGAAAAATATTATTGAACTACCCACAACAATGGAAGAGTTATGACAACATTTACAAAATATTCCATATTCAATATTGGGAGAAAGATTAATGAGATTTGGAATGGTATTAAGAGGTACACGTGCATATGGGAGCAAGTGTCCTCAAGAGTTATCCGACTTTATTCAACAGATAGGTTGTTCGACAATATTCTTCACATTAAGTGCAAAGGATATGCAATGGCCTGATTTGCATAAATTAATGCCAGGCACAAGTCCTACAGATCCACATGAAGCAAGAAAATGGATACATAAAAATGTAATTGATAATCCACATATCGTAGCACATTATATGCACTTGAGACATACAATGTTTCAAGAGGAGGTTTTCAAACATTTTCATGAGGCTACATATTATTGGAGTCGTTACGAATGGAAACATCGTGGATCTCCTCATGTCCATGGGTTTCTTTGGTTAAAAATGCTCTCAACATGGACACTTTAAATTGGGATGATCCTATAGAAGTTATATCTGCAAAAAACAAATTTCGACAGATGTGTGCATGCAATAAATCCACATGATGGACATCAATGAAAGATTCAAATTTGAGAAAATGTAGACGATCATCCTTTTGTAAAATACATGAAACAAATATTTCAATCGGATCCAATGATTGATTATGAATAACTTCTTAACTGTGTGGAGCATCATATTACTTGCAATGAGAAAAGTTGTCTTCAAAAGAAGGGAGGAAAAATGATCTGTCGATACCACGCACCATGGGATCTATGTGACCATTCAAAACTTTAGATTGATGAACAAGGAGAAAAAAAGTATGAACCTAAACGAAATGATGATAGAGTGAATACACACAATCTTGAAACATTGATGATGTGGAGGGCTAATATAGATTGGCAACCTGTACTTTCCAAGCGTGTGGTTATTAATTACATAGTGAAGTACGCTGCTAAATCTGAAAAAGGATCTAAAACTTTCCATCATATGTTAATTTGGGTCTCTTCTATCTAGAATCCAAACGAACCCGTAGCACGTGCATATAAAAGTTTGTTGTGTGAATCCATTATTGATATGGACATTGGTGCACAGGAGACAAGCCATTTGCTTCTAGAGCTTCCTCTTTCATAATGTAGCCTTCGTTTTGTGGTTCTAAATGTTGGTATGAAGGTTTTCAAACAAGTACAAGTTGATACATGTAATGACGACAACTATAATTCTCGGATTGATGCATATACTAAGCGACCTAAGAATATGGAGGAACTTACATTGATAGATGTTGCAAAATACTTGTCATATGAAAAACAACGATGAGGGGAAAATGGTTACAACGAAGGAATGCATCTATTGTACATGTATTTCCTATATCTAACTCTATTCCTGATCAAAAAGATGAGAATTTTGTTGGTCCGAGTTGGTTTTGTACAAGACATTCTGTGACTTTCGAAAAGATATAGGCCACACATCTGATGAAATAGTATAGAATTGGCAGAATTTGCAATATATACCTTGGCATGTTGATCGCAAACATGTTCCTACAGATGCTCAAGTTGAATCTAACAAAGAAGAAGAACATACAAATCCACAAAGAGATTCCAGGAAACATGAATGGGAGATCATATGTGGATTATATAAAAATCAATTTATAAATTATAATGAGTTTGAGATGCTTGGACATAGGGATCTTGATCGTATGAATGATTGAAACATTGCTTTTGTATATGAGGAGACCTATAGACGTGAAATTCATTTCATTTCTAAAATGAGAAAATTGAAAAATGTTTCTACTAATCAACATCCAAAGTCTTGCTCAGTTGATAGTTTGGGGGATAAGCAAAGAATCACATACAATGTTATCCTTGAGCACTATAGAACATGTTTTGATCCACTAAGCATGATAATACAAGGAAATGTCGGTATGAGAAATTTGTATTTGATTGGAGCCATTAAAAATACACTTGAAAATCTCTTGCATCTAGAGAAAAGTCCATTACTTCTTCTAGCTCCTATAGGGGTGGCAGCGTTCAACATATCCGCAACAACAGTTCATCTACACTTCATATACCGATCAAAGATGTTAATCCTTTATGAGGACCTAGTTTAATTAACTTACAAGAAGAATACAAGAATGTTAAATATATTTTGATCGATGAGATGAGTTTTATTGGAAAAAATATATTAATCAAAATAGATTCAAGACTTCGTCAAGCCTTCCTAGAAAATGCTAATATACCTTTTGATGGAAGATAAATTATATTAGTCGGTGATTTGGGGCAATTGCCACTTGTCATGGATAAACCGATATATGCATCATAAGGTATTGCAAAATAATTGTGGAACACATTCACAACAGTTGTGACCCTCGATAATTTTTTTGGACAGAATGGACAACGCAATGAACAAATATCTTTTTGCAATTTGTTAATGAATATTAGAGATACAGTTCTAACATTAGAGGATAGGAAATTACTGATGAATCCTACAGATAATTCCTTGGATACTTCAATGAAAAATTCATTCAATAAGGCGATACATTTGTTTGTGACAAATGATGATGTAAACTGTCATAACAAGCATTTAATAAGAGGCCTAAACTGTCCCATTGCAACCAGTATTGCTACATCTACAAGAAGCAACTATTCTACGGAAGGAGATGAAGAAGGGTTGGAACTTGAGTTACTGATAGCCATAGGAGCAAGGGTAGTGTTGACATCAAACCTATGGATTGATGTAGGACTCGTCAATGGTGCTCTTGGAGTTATACAACAAATTGTATATAACCCTAGAATTTCGCCTCCAAAACCACCCACGTATGTTTTAATAAAATTTGATAATTATGTGGGGGTACCATGGGATGAATTGTTTCCTCAAGTTGTTCATATTACAGCTATTGAAATAGGTAATAAAAAACAACTTCCATTGAAACTTGCTTGGTGTTTAACAATCCATAAGTCACAAGGATTGACATTAGACAAAGGTACTATTAATATTGGAAAGCAAGAGAGGTAGGGTATGACATTTACAGCAATATCTTGAGTTAAATATTTGGTAGGTCTACTATTTCAACCTCCATTCTCATATGATCGATATGAGAGATGTCAAAACTACTAGGTGTGAATATAAGAAAAGATGGATAATATAGATTGAGAATGATCATGATGTGAACCATATTTTCATTTGTTTAATCCTTACAAAACTATTGTCTCTATTTTCCAATTTAACAATTTTTTCAATACTTAATACTTATTACTTACTTCGAGATAATCCTCATAATTCTATCTGTGTTTTCAACTTAAGTTGTTCCTTACAATGTTGATCAAACTCAAGTTTTGTGTCATTGCCCACGACTGAAACCAGCCTAGATCCAAATCCTAGGCTCTATCAAGCACCGAGAGGGATCCAATCTCCCGAGGTGCAAACCTCTTCTCAGGTATTGCACTCAAGGAGGTTTTCACCTCGGGATATTGGATCCCTATCGACGCTTTATAGAGCCTAGGATTTGGATCTAGGCTGTTGTTATGCCTGCGCTATGCCCTTGGGTATGTAATATATTTTTCATGATAGTTACTATTTTCGGTTTTTGTTTGTTGATTACAGTCTGTAGAGTGAAACTCAAGTAACTAAGTCTCCTAACTTTGGTTGGACAAATGTTTGAGTAAGAGGGTTACGGGTGTGATTTTTTCTCGAATTAAGCCTAAAAAAAATCTAAGAAGCAATATACTTTATTTTTCAGCTAAACTTACACTTTTGAATAAATTAAATTACAATAGACGATAAAGATAACTTTAGTTCTAATGAAAACTTTACAAATATATATTTAATGTGTTTATGTAATTATTAAATATATTAACTATTTCAACTTTATTTATAATTGTAAATATAAGTTGGTGAAATTACACAGTTCAAATAGAATATGGTATTTGAGAATTTGAATCTATTTCTACAATAAAAAAGGATTTGAACAATGAAAAAGTAAGATTTTACCAAAAATTAAATCTTTAATGATTTTAACCAAATTAGACAACTCCAACTCTATTAACATTAACATTTGCTACTTCACAATCTATCACATCATAAAATCCTGAAAACTCATAGTTGGATTTTTTATTATTATATAAAATCAGTTGAAATCCTTCCAAATTTCACAGAATTCTCATCACTGACCATCCAATTCCATCGATCTGGCCCTCAAAACCCCTTGCAGGATACAATTTAATTAAATTTTATGAAACAGTCTCATATTCCTTTCCAGTGGCCTGAACCGTTCAAGCATAACAATGTTTATGGTCCCAGACAAGTCATCCACAAACACATTTTCATCAACATCCCCCAAATCTAGTTTTAAATTCAAACCCCTTGGAAGAATAACCATGAATGTGATTTTTTCTCCTTAAATTTAGGCATGGGTTCTTGTAATTGAAAACTACAACATAGCCCTCATTTCTCCTTATTTTCCTTCTGGTAAAATATTCTACCATATTGACAGAGGAAAAAACAAAAGATGAAGGGAATACCATGGTCATTTGTTGTAAGGTTTGCCTACACTCAGTATTTGCAAGAATCATATTCCACTCTTGCTACAAGGTTCTGCCCAACAACCTGAAACACACACCAATCCAACCATTCACATTGCATGTCACAAAAAATCATTGCTCACTATCCATGAATACACTTGTGGAATCCTTCAACTAGAGAAAAATTTCGACCTTTCTCTGGGAATGAAATGGTGCACCCCCACTTCAAATGCTTCATCTATATGAATGAAGAGAAAAGGCATCCCATTCAACCAAACAATAAAGAAAACCACATATTCAGTCTTATCGAAACAAATTTTATGAATTGCAGACTGAATTTGAGAAGAATTAATTGGTATTGGACTTGGTAAAGCTTAAGGAAATCATTGACTCCAAGAATTATGACAAGATCGTAGATATCGACAACGAACTTTAGCTCCATATACCCTATTACATTCGTTTCTTCTATGCTTGGTTCTTCATAGGGTTTGTTTCATATTTTTGTCTATTGTAATATATACATTGAAAATATAATTTAAATCTTGCAGTTGGATGTTGAAGGCATGAGAGAGCCTAATAGATGGCCATATTTTGTTCACTCACTAGGACATTTCTACTTACAAGAACTGTGAGTGGGCTCGTATTATAAACCACAAACCCTTTTATTATTCCCTACAAGCACGCAATTATGTAATCGATCAAGTTTTGGCAATCATGCCACAACAATTTCATTTTTTTATGATATAGTTTTAGACATAAATCAAGTCGATTCCCTAATTTTTTCACATCTGCTCTTTTATTGTGGATTACCTTTTTATTTTTCTCTCCTCTGACAACTGACAACTGAAAACACCTCTGACAACCCACACCTGTTAACTTGACAACATATCAATATCATTCACTTTAATCGATGAACTTGGAGTCTATGCATTGCATGCAGGCCTGGAATTTCAAATTTTACTAGCCTCTCAAATAAAATTTGATAACGGTTACATTTTTAAAATTCCTGTCAGTTTACGTCTTATGTAAATGCATACCTGTCAAATGTTTTTATATATACTTCATATCTATTCAACTTAATCCTAGCTTTATCTTTATGATAGGATTTGTATAGATAATTCATTAAAAAATAAAATTAATTGTTATTTTCAAAACTCCCCACATTTCCTCTGAATCTCTAAATAGATTGAACCTTGGAAAAATATAGAATAGTATGATGAAGACAAATAAATCCATAAGAATACTAATGAAAAGATAATGATGAAGAACCCTAACCCAATTTTTTTTTTTAATATTTCCCTCCCTGAAGCAAGTGTCCAAGTCTGCGTTAACTCCAGGCTAAGCCCGGTTGAGGCCAGGTAGCAATGCCAGGTAGCAATGGTAGCTGTGGCGGAATTGGAATTTGAGGCTGCTTCTCCTCCCTGGCTGAGATCGGTGACGAGCAACATGATTTCCTTTCTCATCTACTCCAACTTGAATGCGTTGATGACCGCTGTGGTCTGGATGGTCTTGGTAGTTTCCTGTTCCTGTGGCCTCTTAGACGAGGAACTCCAATTCAATCATCTTCTGCATCCACTCCACCAATTGTTGCGCCCTTTCACAAGTAACCTGGAGCAGCTTCCAGTGCTGCTTGAGGTTTTCAATTGTCTGTGGTCGTCTTGACACCTCTTGAGGTTATAGGCTTACAAAAAGAATATAATTTATGATTCTCAGCAATGGATTGAATCTACTTCTATTCAGAACAATGAGAACTCCTCTTAGGATTTTGCATCTTCAAGTCTGCAAGCCCGAGGCCATACTTATAAGACCAAAAAATCATCGAGATGCGATCAATTAAGACACTCTTGGACTGCATTGCCAGCTCATGCAGAAGCAACTGGCTCTGCCAATAACACTCTTGGTTGTATCATCACTATCCCTGCTCTAGTTGATATCAGCGATCGCTAAAAGGAAATCTTGAAAACGATGGACATATCATTAACGAAAATGAGAACAACAACATGATGCATGATTCGTTCTTCGCAGCATCTTCTAGAATAACTTCATGGAGTAATAATCATTCATATCCAATTGCAGCTGATTTTACTGATGTTTATCTAGGAGCTTATATCCCTCATACGGTGGAAGACTCCATGAGCTGGAGGAGAAGATCTGCCATCAGTCGGGCTCACCACAAAGTTCCCTCTCCCAATTTTGCGCACCAGCAATTCTATGGGCCCACATTCAGGCTCAGGGTAAGAATGATTGCAATAATTATGTAACTTTGAGATGTAATGAAGTAAATATGGGCGTACCAACGTTTATTAACATTCATAGGAATAACGTTATCTCCTTACACCAGTGGCCTTTGAAGTAAGTAACAAAGGAATAGCATCATCTCCTCCAGCCAGAAAAGTAGTAAATGAGTGAATTCGGTGTGTAAAGATGTTATACTTGGTCATATTTTCTTTCTAGCGCTTGGGATGCAAGGAAAGCTCGAGATCATTGGGCTTAAAATTATGATGGCTCTGCCCATAGTGCTGGTAAACGTCTTCTGGTGGTTGTAGGCAAGATTAATCTATTCAGTAGGAAAGAGTAAGCCATTTACTTCCCCCTCTATATATATGACTGAAACAAAACCATTACCACAACGTAAATAATCATTTCATTAGATGGAAATAGTTTCCTTCATTAGTAGATAGATTGTTCACAGATTGTTGTACATAGAGTAAATAGTTTCCTTCGCTTAGTTGGAGAGAAGGTGCGGGGAGGTGAAAGTATTTTTTGGGAGGCACGAGAAGCATTAACAAAACAATCCTAGCAACCCCTCTGTCCATCTCCGAACATCCAGTGTCATAAACAAACATAACCATCCCGCCTAGATAGCTCTCTTAACGTGTCGATACCGCTCAACTTTAACTAGCTGCTTTAGAACATCCGTAGCTGCTTGAAAACATCAATAGATGCTTTAGATGTGATCTTCCTTGATGTAGGCACATACCACCTGAGTGAAACATAAATTCACCTGCTAAAAATTAATCCACTAAAAAATGAGTTGAAACAATTGGAATAATACAATCCTGCTTGGAATGAGGCGCAATGGGATCATAATTAGGCTCGAAACAATAGGAATGAGGCCCGCTCGGAA
Source organism: Pseudotsuga menziesii (assembly GCA_001517045.1). Taxonomy (NCBI): domain Eukaryota; kingdom Viridiplantae; phylum Streptophyta; class Pinopsida; order Pinales; family Pinaceae; genus Pseudotsuga; species Pseudotsuga menziesii. The sequence continues at coordinate 182,947 of LPNX010810177.1, read as the reverse complement.
TAACACCATGGGAAAGAGGCGCAATTGAAAGGGAATAACACAATGGAAATGAAGCACAATCCCGCATAGTCAATTGAATTACCAAGATATCTCTCAATGTTCGCAATGGAGGGAAGGGAGAGCTATAGACCCTAGCAAATTTAATAGAATTGCATGGCATGCCTGTCAATGACCTTGCAAGTATGGGTCTCAATCTTCTCCTAAGTGAGTATCCCTTTCACAAAAGATATTAATGTGTGTACTATTTGGGCTTGTTAAGGGAATCCATGTAAACTAGAAAATGTATGGGTGTTTTTTTTCCTTTTCTAGGGCAGAGATTATTGGTTGGCCACCTGTCAAATATTTCAGCAAAGTGAATGAAATATTTGTATGTGAAAGTGAGCTAGCTTGGAGCCTTGTCGTCTGGGAAACTAGCAACAATGTATGAAGCTGCCATTCATTGGGGGCAGCTTCATACATTACTATTCCTTGCATTTGTACTACTCGTTTCACTGTGTCCGAATGCAGATCATGTTCAGTATCAGAAGCAGCAAGAACTGGTTACAGAGGCAGACCTACTGTGAACTTGGGTAAATCTTTTTCCATATTTTCCTGTTTTCCGTTACTATCGCTATTGGTTTCTTCAACGATTCTTGTAACAATATATAGATTATACTTTTTGGTAGTACAGAATAGATAAAACTAACATGAAGAGAGCCAATATTTTTAATCGAGAACCCAACAATCTGGAGTCCAAGAACAGGTATTTTAAACAACTCAACAATATGATTTCTTTAGTTCACAGATTTGTTTTCACAAAGTTAAAAAACAAAATGTATCATCCCACAACAAATGTCAAATTCTAACTGAATGGAATGAAACAAATGACAAAGTATCTCATTCATTTTCAAATGTCAAATTCTAAGTGAATGGAATGAAACAAATGACAACGTATCTCATTCATTTTCATACAAATAAAATCATCATATTTTAATGTTATCCTAAATTCTAAATGAACGGAAAGAAACAAATTACATATAAAAATGTTATCTTAAATTCTAATTGAACGGAAAGAAACAAATTACAATTTGTCTTATTCATTTTCATACATACAAAATTATTATATGAAAATGTTATCTTCATCTAATATGTATTTATTATTGAAAAAAATCATATAAAAACATTTTTTCTTTATCTAAAATCTATTTACTATAAAAAAAATCTAATAATTTTTTTGTTAAACACTTAAAAAGCTTAAAATTAAAACAAATTAATACAAATAAATGTATAATATCACTTCAAAATTAAAAAGTCCTATAAATCAAAAAACAATTTCCCCTCCATTGTCTATTACAAAATTATTCGACTGTTGTTGCAAGCTAGAGATTAATCGAATCCTAATGGAATAGTGCAATATTTATTTTAGTCATCAGAAGCCCATAAATGTGTATCCAAACCAAAAGTTATTTAAACAACTCACTAACATAGTTTCTTCATTTGAGAGATCTCTTGACTAACAAGCATGTCCATAAAAACAAATATAAAAATAGCAATAAGATTTCTTAGCAACTAACAATAGAAATAAGACTTTGGTTTTAGTGAAAGTTAATCAATATTATTATCATCATCATACGGCTTAATAAAATATTATTATCAATAAGTAACCATCAATACTTTTCTATCATAATGCTTTGTAAAATATTATTATCAATAAATGATTGAAAAAACCACCCATACTTTTCCATGTTTGTTTGAAAACCTCCCCTTAAAAAAATCAATGCTCAAACTGGTAATCAGACAAAAGGCCTAACCCTTTTCAAAACACAATGCTGGAACTAGTAACCTCCCTTGAAAGAATGTGCATCTAACCAATTGAGCTATCCACGAGTCATTTGACTCTATTTAAATTCAAACGGACGAGTTAACTATTTAAATTCACAGTAATACATGCTCTAACTATTTAAATTTACACTAATGCATACTCTAACCCGTCGGATTCCAACCTGTTACTAAACTCTTAACAGTAAACGCATACTCTAACGCCGGGATTTGAACTGTGACTTCGAATCCAGTGAAGAGGAGCCATTGAATCGAGCATGTTGCTTGAGAAAACTCTCCAAATATATGAGAGAAGAGGAATCAATATCTTCTTCTCGAAATGAAACTACATAATTAAATACTTCAGCCGACGGACTATGATTCATCCATGACAACGTATCATCCTTCGCAACCTGTATAGTTTCAGGAAGTACATTGGAGAAAAGATAACGCAACTTATCCAGCTTACCCACAATTAGATCCTTGGTGACAGCCCACTGTAAATTCCTTCCAACTTTAAGTAACATAGCCGGTTCTGTTCTTCCGTCAGTTTTCCGAACTATAGAAAACTGGCCACTAGCCACTTCAAAATTCCACTGTCCATAAACGTGGACAACTGCTGAAGATATGGTCAGAAAATTCTGTTCCATGGATGCAATGGCTGCGTCTGCCCAATTATAGGACTCGTGGTATTCAATATCTGGTGCTTTTTCACTATTGTCTAATCCATGCTGTTTAATTTTATGAGCATCTTCAGAATCAATATTGTCTGATCCATACTGTTTAATTTTATGAGCATCTTCAGAGTCAATTTCGGTTTTGAGCATGGCTAGCATCCTTCTTTTGCTCATAATTCTTACGGCCCTTCCCCCTGATTTGGTTATAGACTTTACCTCTCAACCGATTACCTGATCGACGTTTTGTTTTCCAGGTATAAATACGAAAGACCGATTCCAATTCTTGAAGGAGTTCTAACAGATGAACCGCCAATACAATGCATGTGTTTTTTATAGATTAGTTATACCAAAAATAGGGCGTATATATAAGTGTCCAAAGAGATGAGGGTTATTCATTTATTTAAAGTATAATTTAAATTATGTAACTGGAAGCTTAACTAACTACGGTGAGGAAGGTTTCGCCCGGTCTTGACCTTAATCAATTTTCCTCTGGGTAGAGGTCCTGCAACAAGTAGGCATCCTCAACAAAAATATCTCTGTAATAAGGATATGCAATAATGAGTACCCTATCCTTTTTTCATCTTTGTTGATGGCATCATGTTGATGTCGCAGTTTTCACTAGTCTAGGAACTGTCAAATGTTTCCATAATGTTGGTTTAATAAAGGTAGAGCCTAAACTTTTGACTGGGACGCTATGATGAGGTTGCAACTATGAATATTGCCTGAAATTTTCATAGAATACCTTGCTTATATAACCAAAAGTGGAATATCTCTTTCGGTATTTATAAAATAATATGGGTCTTAGTTATGCCCTCTTCTGATCGAAGTACCTCTTTAACAAGCGTGCAACAAAAATGAATAAGCTATAACATGGGCCTATTTGTTACACTGAAATAGGAACTTTACTTTTACTTGTATTGGCTTATTCTACTACCTTTTATTGAGGGGCTAAAAATAGCAGTGGGATAGCAGGCCAAAAATAGTAAACTGCCCTGTATTTTTCTTTTACATGCTACCCAAAGACTATTGGTCGAGCATCGATTGAGCACTCTAATAAACTAGATTTACTGCATTGCTTTGTGTTTCTCTCTTTCCTTATCAACGAGTTCCAATCCTTTTGTCCGAAGTTCAATCGTTCGTACTGAACCGCTTGCAGAATTAAACCTTGTTCCGTAAGATCCCATATTAGTTATACATCCTCCTCACATTTATATCTGAGACGTCACCGGTGCTATGGTCTTTGGCTTATGTAGATCCAAAATGATAAACGAGATTGTAGCACTCTACTTGCAAATGCAGAAGGAAAGAAACGACTCTTTGAAGACCTCCATAAAGATTTTGAATTTGACACCTCCATAAAGATTTTGAATTTGACAAAACATTGCCTGCAAAGTTTTGATTGATCTATTCATATTTTTTTATGTTTTAAGGATTTGGATAAACTAGAAAAGTGTCAATGTCAATAGGCACACTTTTGATTGACCTACTAAGTTTTAAAGATTTAGCTCTATTGGAAAGGACCAAAACTTAGTGTCAAATTTCTTTCTAAACAAATCAAGAATGAATTGGACAAAACATTAATGCAAAGAGTTTTGAAATTTTAATGATTTTGATCCATTTTAAGATGTTTTCTTCGTTTCAATGATTTTGATTTTGTTGGAGTTTAAGAATCCAAGGACCCAAAGGCTTCTTTCTTAAGTAAGTTGAAATCCAAACATTAAAAATTTATATTTTCAATGGCATAATTTTAATAAAAGACTTGACATCACTTAAAAAGTAATCTTACTAAAATTACAACCTTCTTATTTTATAGATTATTTCAGATTAATTGCAATTATATAAATTATTTAACATTTAATTGGTTGTTAGTTTTTTTTATATATGTATCTATGTGAATCAAGCTACTAGAACTCTCTGTATGGATAGTTAGCCCCGCTTGTTGGCCTACTACCCATTGTGAGAAGAGGTTATCCCAGAATACTTGGAGTTTTAATGGTTGTTTTATTTTTGACATCCTTTTAAATCTAAAGGTAGGGAATATGCAGCTTTGTTGCTAAGCCTTGTTTTAAGTTTTGCAATTTTATGATAGTGCTTATTAGAGTGAACAGAAATAAGTAACTTGCAAAACAATGTAATCTTTCTATGGAATCCAATACCGTCCTCTATGAAAGAGATCCATCTTGAATTTGGTGCTTCGTGGACTGCATAGGGAAGGCTCTGGTGTTTAGTGCAATATTTCTATGGAATGGCATACCTTCTTCTATGAAAATAACTTAATGCATTTGGAGTGCTCTGGGGTTTAGTCCAAGATTTCTATGGAAATGCATACCTTCTTTTTTGAAAGAGACCCAACCTAAAGTTGGTGCTTTGTAGAAGATAGAAATTGACTCATTTGGAAGTCTGCTAAGGATTCAGTGCAACATTTCTATGGAATTGCATACTTTCTTCTATGAAATATACATAGCCTGAAGTTGGCATTTTGTGAAAAAATGCATTTAGAAGGTTATCACCGAAACAAATTTGCACTCAAGGCTTTAAAGTTTAGTGTTGCTACAACTAGCACATCTACTTAACTTGTAGTTGTTTATGTATTAGCTACTAGTTATTCATGGATAGTACATTTGTCTCATCCTTGTGTAATCATAAACACTACTACACCTCAAATTCTAAGATATAAATACCTATCTATAAAATTATTTAGATTAAAAAAATTAACACAAGGAGGTGGGGAGAGTCGCCTCTTCATTTTGGGGAGTGCAAGTTATTATTGTCTTTTGGAAATTAACAATTGCCATTTTATTACAAGTTTATAATTTAAAAAAAATTAAATTAGTAAGAATTTTGTTAAAAAATTAAACTATTATTTTATGGTTAACTGGCCCAGCCACTTAATTTGTGGGTGAAAGCGAATAAGCTCCAAGTTAAGTACCACGAAATTATATGTTTATTTATTTATTTCATTCATAAGCTATGAATTTTGTTTTTAACAGAAACCTTGAAAATATTGTATTTATAAAAAAGGTTGTAGACAGCCAAGCATACAAAAACAAGAAGTTTGAGATTTACATAAAATACTATAAGAGCCCAAAATTTTAGAGTTTTTTTATTTAAAGATAGAAACTTAAACTTGCAACTATGCCAAAGCAAACTACTATCACCCTTCGAAGCATATATTCGTACGTAGACACCTAAAACAAAAATGCAAAAAAACATAAAATACCCATTGAGCTAGAATTACTCCTTATGTTTTCCCTTTGGGTATTTAATTGGTTGAACCACTGAGGATTCCTCCATTGCTTGGTATCTAATAGGGGAATTGTGGATATGGCTGCATTAATTCATGTTGACCAACTTCTATAAATCCTCCTTCATATAAACTATTGTTCTCATTAACTCATATAGGTCTCGATGGTTGTCTTCACTTCTGGTATCTTGATTTCCCATCCGGCGAGCCATCCATTTGACATCTTCTGTTGTTTCACTTCCTTCAATAACACCTCAGTTTACTATATCGTAGAGCCACCTTAAATTCTGCTTGATATCCTTGAGAGAATGCTTGAGGTATTCTGGAGTGGCTTCCTTGTCTGACATTTCTTTCTGGGATGAAATCGAGACAGAATGCGCTACACAGTCTTTCGCATGAGGGTTGGGGAAACAATCCTTGCCTGAGATTCTTAAGGACTCCAGTGAAAAGGAAAAAGGCTCAGCGAAGAGTAGGTTTGCTGCACCAGTCAGCCGATTCCCTGCTCTTGTGAAGGGAACTTTCATTGTACCAATTACCAAAGTTGCATGAGACGGTCGGTTTACTGAACTAGGAGAATTTCCATTCACCGCTACTTAGAAATCATAAATGTTTTCATTCTCATCAGCGCGGAAATCAAGAGAATAGGAACCTTTCACTGAACCAAGAGAAATTTCATTCACATCTATGCAGGACTCATACACATCTTCTGGACAAATTAATGTCTTAACACTAGCAGCTGCAATGTCAGGCGAAACATTCACTGCACCATAGAACTCATTCACTGCATCGACTGTAACATGCTTAAATGAGGCATGATCTAGCGTCATACCTAGACCATCCTTGGAACCTTTTAACCTTGCAATTATTCCTATGGGACATAAGCTATGTTGTTCAAATTTCCCTTTGCTTTGGAATTCCCATTTTAGCTTGGCACCTTGGTTTTCTAGCTTGTCTGCCTCTGAATTGTTTCCTATGAGGATGTGAAAATAGGAAACTTGAGCGTTTGCAGTGACTTGTCGCATGTGCTCATATATTCTTCTTATTTTAACCACTCCTTTGTTATATCCATTGATCATTGTATTGATGACTTGTTTGGAGTTTCCTAGAACAATAACTTTGGTGATATTAAGTTGCTTCACTAGTTCCAGTCCAAAGAAAAGCGCAAGGCATTCAGCTTCATTATTGGTTTTTCAACCAAGTCCCCGGGCATATGACGACACTATATTTCCTCCGGGATCAAAGATGATCCCACTCGTACCTGCCTCCCCGAGATTTCCCTTCGAGGCACCATCGAAAAAGAGGGTGGTGGTGTTTTTCCTTGCCCTCCAAAGAGAAAAATCGTCTCGATTTTTCCTGATTTCCCAAGAGTGAAGCACTGACTTAACTTTGGTTTGAAGAGAGTTCTATGGCAGAATGTCTTGACACCATTTGAGTTCTTCTGCATTTATATTCTCAGATTGAGGGAGGACCACCTACTTAGAGTTCAAACTTTTGTTGATCATATTAATAGCTTTGAAGGAAGCATGTTGAGGATCATCCTTTTTGTTGTAAAAAAGGAGTTTGTTTCTAGCAAGCCAGATTTGCTAGTAGACGTGTTTATGAGTTGTATTCCAAATTCTACTAAGAGTTTTCTTCTTCCCTATCTTTCTTGGATAGTTTCCTTTCCAGTTTGCAGCCAAAGTGGAGAGGTTTCCTAGAAGGGTGAAGTTCTTACCAAATGGACCAAGGAAAAGGTTCCAAACACGAATAGTAAAAGGAAATTCTAGGAAAAGATGATGGGAAGTTTCTTCCTGCTCGAGACAAAGAATGCATCTTGAGGGCCAGTGTATCCCACGTTTTCTTAGATTTTCTGCTGTTAGGAGCTTGTTTTTCACTAGGAGCTAGTAAAAAATGTCGATCTTGGGAATACTATCTAAGTTTCAGATTTTCTCCCAGATTCTTTGTTGATGCCCGATTCCATTGTTATTTAGAGATTGATATCCTTCTTTGAATGTATAAGTCCCATATTTTCCCCACCCTCTTAAATCTTTTGCTCTAGAATTAAGAGGGGTGATGTCGTGGAGGAAGGACAAAAAACCTCATAATCTTGCTGAAGGTGGGACTAAGGATTTAATATTTTCCAACCCGACCAGACGCCATTTGGTCCCAAAGTGACAAGAGAATTCATTGTCTTTAAGCCTTGGTCTTCCATCCACCTACGGAAAGTCTGAATATTAGCATTGGATTCTAAGGGAGGACTTCCCAAAATCGAATCCGTCCAGATGTTAATTTTACTGTAATTCCCAGGGATCCAATACATTTTGTCTTTAATTAGACAAACACAGTTGTTGTAGAGGTTCTAGATAATGGTTGCTTTACCCGTCCAAGGGTAGTCTAAACATTTAGACTTGTTCCTTTGATGTATTTTTTTCTTATTTCCTCCTTCCACCATTCTTTACCTCCCGAGATCAATCTCCAGACCAATTTTTTTCCCAGATCGTTTTTCATTTTCCCTGGATCCCTCACACCTAGCCCTCCATTGCGCTTCTCCTCCAAGACTACTTCCCATTTTACCAGATTAAATTTCCTTCCCTGGGTTTTCCCTCCTTGCCATAAAAACTTTCTTATTTCAATGCTGAGGGTATTGATTATAGATTTAGGCACCATGAATATTGCACAAGAAAATATGGGATATGAAGAAAGTATGGACTTAATGAGAACCACCTTACCTACTAAATTAAGCTAATTATTTCTCCAAGCCTGAATTTTCTTTTTCAATTTATGGATTAAAGGGCTCCACACCGACATGGTGCTCTTCTTATTAACTATTGGGACTCCCAAATAAATGAAGGAGTTCAATTGAAGATTTACCTAAATTCCTAGAATGTTTGCTAACTCTTGAAGCGAGAATGGATTGATGTTCTAGCCATACAACCAGGAGTTGTTGACATTGATTTGGCTCCACGAAACTTTTAATAAAAGATCCAAGGTGGTTTTGAAGCACTTGGCGATTTTGATTGAAGCACTGCCCAAAAGGATAGTGTTATCCGCAAACTGGGCATGGTTGATTGGTTGGATGCCCCTGGCAATGCTAATGCCCGATAAATGCCCTTCATTCCTAAATCGATTAAGTCTTCTACTGAGGGAATCTGCTACAAGAATGTAAAGAAAAGGGGGCACTAGGAAACCTTGTCTGATTCCTCTCCATGCTTAGAATAAAGTGGTTGGGCGTCCATTAATGAGAGGAGCAATCCATGGCTTGCTGATACAAGATTTAACCCATCTTATGAAGGCATCAAGAAAACCATAATTTTTCATGACTTGAAAAATATAGGACTGCCTTATTCTATCAAAAGAATTTACAAGATCTAGTTTGATAGCCATACCTACTTATTTGCAAGTCTGGCTTGAGTGAATTGCTTCATGAAACATCAAAATATTGTCGTATATTTTCCTGCCTGCTATGAAGCCTCCTTGGCTTTTAGAGATAAGGAGTGTAATTACCTTCTTTATTCTATTAGAGATTACTTTGGAGAGCATTTTATAAGAGGAGTTACACAAGGAAATAGGCCTATATCTTCTAATGGAGATTAGATTCTTCTCTTTAGGAATTAGAGCAAGAAAAGTGGAGTTTGTAGCTCCCCCAATCTTGTCTGAAGATTGAGATCAAATAATCATTCTTACTAGGTATTTTTTTATTATGTGCCAACAGCTTCTATAAAAACTTATGGAGAACCCATCTAGTCTCGGAGCCTTGTCTGGATGTAACGTCCATACTTCTATACGAACCTCTTCAAAGGAGATAGGTTGAGTGAGAACTCAAAGGTTGTCCTTTAACAACTGAGGAATTTCATTACTGAGAGATAACATATCCTCCTCTGAAAGTATAGCCTCACTTGTATATAACTCTTCAAAATGCTCTTTCACCTCCATTTTTATTAGCTCTGGGTCGTTTATTTTTTCCCCATTATCTTTTGTGATTTCTTTAATAATATTCCTCCTATTATGTTCTTTGCACTGGTAGTGAAAGAATCTTGAATTCTGATCTCCAGCTTTTAGGAAGTTCGGTTTCTTCCTTTCTCTGGATGGCAAGGATTTTCTTATCTATTTCCTTTTCCTTCAACAACATTTCTTTACTTACTTCGTTATGTTCCAATTCCTCTTGAATTCCTTCTAAAGTCTCAAGTAAGATAATTCTATCCTGCCCAAGACAGCTCCGACCAGCCAGCCAAACTTTAAGCTCCCTTTTCACGTTTGATAACTTCTGGTCCCAGATGTAGCCAGGGGAACCTTGGAAAAACTTTTTCCAGGCATGAGAAACTACATCAAAAAATCCTAGCTCTGTATCCAAATTGAGGAAAATTTAAAGGGCTGGGGACCCAAGTTGCCAATAGGCTCAAAGGAAAACAAAATAGTCTTGTGGTCCGAAACAACAAAAACTAAAAGTCTTGTAACCGACAGAAAGAGCTTGTCAAGGAAGGAAGAACTTACCCAAATTTGGTCCAACCTTGCTGCAATATGCACTGGTCCAGTGCGCTTGTTGCTCCATGTGTATTTGCCTTTTTTTTTTTGATGTCAATGAGCCTCCAGGATGTTATAATTTCTTCAAGTCTCTCCCCGAATGGGGTCTCTCATTAAAATCTCCAGCAATAATACACGGGAGGTGCATCTTTCCATGCCTTTGCATTTCTAGTTGAAGCCAAAAATATTTCTTGGATCCATGCACTGTGGGCCCATAAATATTCCCGATCCACAGTCTTTCCTGCCTATCAATACATTCAAGTTCAACAAATAGCCAATGACGATTTTCTATTGCAGAGATAAATTTAAAAAGAATTTTATCCCACCAAGTTAGCATGCCTCCAGATGCTCCTTGCACTCTAACTGCTTTCCCTTCTCCATTCTTCCAAAACTTTTTTAAGATGGCTAGACTGTCTTCCTCTTGCATTTTAGTCTCCTGGATTGTGAGGATGGATATGTGTTCTGAGAATTTAAATCTTTTAATGGCTTCAACCTTTTGGTTTCCTCCTAGACCTCTGCAATTCCATGAGACTAGCTTCATTATTTCTTGGTTGAAGTGGGTGTTGCTCTATCCTTTTTCCCTTCTTACTGGTCTCATGTATGCTTGTCTGATAGATAGGATTTGACCAGGTGATCTAGATTCATCTGCTTTCCTATGGCCTTTTCCCTTGTTGTCTCTTGTTCCCTACAAAATTTGTTCGGTTTTCTACCTTGTTTTGTTGATGTCTCTACTTCTTCCTCTCTACTTTCTGATGTGTCTTCCATCTGAGCCTTGGCTCTAGATCTCGTCACTGATCTGCCTAAATTTTGAGAAGACTCTGGCCTTACTTAAACAAATGGCTACGAAGGAAGAGATGGCTCATAGGCTTGCCCTATTTCTTCCAGAACTGGTTCGTTTTCTTTATTCTCCTGAAGATTGTCTTCCTTGTGTGGTATTGTTACTTCTACTTGTTCTTGAACCTCTACTAGAAAAACGTGGAATCTGTTTTCCCGAGCTTTCTTCTTTTTTGTCGGAGAGTTCGCTTGGCTTGTACTCGCTTTGTTTACTTTTTTTCGGATGACTTCATTCCATTCCTCTCTTGGGATTTCTCCTTCTTCTAACTGAACTTTTTTTTACAGGATTTTGCGAAATGCCCATATTCCTGATAGACCTTACATCTAAAGGGGATTTGCTCATAGTCTATAGTTTGTAGATGGATCCATCCTTCCATATTTAGATTGATTCCTTACGGAAGACCTTTTTCCATATCTACCTCTACACATATTATTGCGCAAGAGAACATTGGGGGCTTTGGATCTGATTTATCTATGTAGTTTCCTAACGTGTTCCCAATAGCTTTCAGATCTTCATCGTTCCAACAATGCAATGGGAGATGCGACAGCTTCACCCAGACTGGGAATGAAAAAGGAATATCATTTTTCGAGTCGAAGGATAGATCCCGCTTGTTGAGATACATGCCTCTTGGTCCCATGAAGTACGGGTCATTCCTGAAGATTAAATCGTTGTCTTCTTTTTTTTTCAAACAGGAAAACAAAGAATCATCTTCCACATAAGTTTTGTTGAACTTCTCCTTGTATCAATGGTCACCAATTCTTATTCAGCGATATTTCAATAGAGTGTGGGGAGGGCCAGATTCCTATGAAATGGCCGACCAACCCTCTTTCGTGGAGAGCGACTGCTTTGTATTTTGATGCCAGGGAGGAGAGAGACACATGTGGCACTTCAACGCGTTTAACAAAACTGGAGTCTCCTGGGGATGGCTTGGCAGGGCATTGCGAGGCCACGATCCTACAGAATCCATCCACCAGGCTGGCATGCCGATCATTCGTGTCAGGATCAGGCGGTTCCATGACGAACTGGGGCAGCGACGCTATAGTAGCAAAAAGCCCTAGGCTGTGAACAAACCTTAACAGAACTAACCAATATGGTTGATTAGATTCTTACAAGTTAAATGTTGAGTTTTCATAAGCTATGAATTATCCATGCATCAACTACCAATTATGCATTCATTAACTAACATTTAATTTTTATGTTTTTTTTATTTTGGTGGCCATAGAATCAATTTATACAATACACTTGTCTCATCCTCGTGCAATTTTTTTGCAACAATTTAAATGAGTTTTGATATTTTACTGGTAAATAGCTATCATGGGGAGTTCACCTTGTTGAACAATATCTTATCATGTTCATTCATAAAGATCTATTTGAATTGTGAAAAATAAAGTCAATATATTGTAGGTATTGGAAGAGAGTACCATATAGGATCTAAAATTAAGATTTAAATGTCAAATAAAAAACAATGTTAAAATTAAAATGCCATATGATTGTTTTTTTATATACAAAGTAAGATATCAAACCCTTTATAAAAAGTAAAATTAAGAGTTAAATGTCAAATAAAAGACAATGTTAAAATTAAAAAGTAATTGTTTTTAATGTACAAAGTAATTTGTAAAATTTCAAATTATCATATTTTAAAACCATTTAATTTAAAAAAACAATCGAGATTATTTGATAATTTTAATTTTATTCATATAGGTATCTATCAAAAAGTTTTCTCAAAGTTGAATTTATACTTGGATTCCATACTCTAAAAGGCTGGCACGGCTAATAATTAGGTGAAATTTTAAAGTGAAGTGTTCTGAAAGAAGAATGGAAGTATCGTTACAAAATAGATCCAATTTTATTGCATTATTGCAGATAGCTGCAAAAGTATTAACCGAAAATGAATTTATCTAAATGAAGGAACTATACGATCCACTGTCGGATTACAGATCCTTGAAAATATATGAACCAGCGGTACGATACAGACTCCTACTGCATACTGCAGCCTTCTTGCTTATTCCAATTGCTGATGCAATAAAGAATTGAGAAACTATACACTACTTGTACACCAATAAGCATCATAAACCCAATAAGAGAGCAATGGCATGTACACTTGTCACTTCTATATGTTGATTGCCTAAATAATATACATTAACGATCCCACTATTCCCATAAAATGAATCAGCATGCTCACGCCCATCATCCATCCTGCGTTGGCAGAGGCAGTTGGCCCGTCCTTGGTAGATGGAGAAATTGCCCCGCCAGTAGTAGGACTCGTATTTGGAGGAAGAACTGCAGAGGTGGCGGGAGACTTAGCTGTGGGTGTGGGATTACTAATCACTGGAGTTGCAGACGAAGGGGCCGCAGCAGGAGGACTCGAAACTGGAGACGAAGGGGCCGCTGCAGGAGGACTCGAAGCTGAAACCACCAACAAGAAACAAATTGAACTTACAATTAATTCTTCTCCTCCTCGTTGAAGAAATGGACAATGAGAAACAAACAGCAACTACAATCCAATATTATTCACTTGACTAATATTGTAAGCAAACATTCTAAATATGATGAGGCAATTACCAGCAGGTGATTTGCATTGGCTGACAGGCGGAGTTGTAATTTTGCAGGCGCCTGGCAGAGCGAGAGACCGAGTTTGGTTGATAGGAATCCCCAGGGAATTATTGGTTGTGGTAAGTAGCTGGCAGAGACAGGCGGCGCTGGTGTTGACGACGGAGGCAAGGGCGGTGCAGCAGCCCTGTGTTGGTGTAGTATTGTTTTGTACTCCAGGCTGCATGAAGGCGAGGCACGGCGCCAAACTCACCAGAAAAGAACTACATGACGAACCAGCTGGAGGTGCTGATTGAGCTTCCGCCATCATTACGATGCCCGCATTTTCCCCCGCTGCTATGACGATGACAAGTACTAATGCCAATGCTCGGACGTTGGCCATCGCTATATGAACAGCAATCAATCTAATCCCAGCGAGCAAGAGAGGGAAAGCCGAAAAAAAGCACACAATGAGGTAGACAAAAATCTCTACAGAATAAGAAAAGGGAAATCCGTGAGGAGTGAAGAGTGTCTGAATGCAGAAGATGTAAGGATTTATTTATAAAGGTGAGGGTCGAGAAGGAAGGATACAATGACAAATATTGAAACACCGAAAGAACGAGGAGATGCAAGATGATTGATCCCGATAGAGACAAAGTATTGGTGGTGATCTGTTCAGCTAACTTCCTAATATATTCTCTTATAACTCCACCACTCTTTGTGCATTTTAAAGTGTTTGTTTAAACGATTAATTCAATGCTTCGTTCATTGTTCGTTAGTTAATCAACTTTTTCCGCTTAGTGAGGCAGTCAGTTGTCATATGCGTATTGAATGTTTCAATCTATTACGGAACAAACTGCTTTTTCCAACATATATTTCTAGAACGTTCCATTTCATCACATGGTCCAAAGCGAAACAGAAGGCTAACATGGCGGACATAGCAGGCCACAGAAAAAGTAGGGTAGACTACCCAACCATGGTGAACTTTTGAGAATAGTAAAGCAGAGTATCCACGTGTAATTTGAAGGCCCTCTTTTCACTGAAGTTGGTAGTGGCGTTGTCCATGTCAATGCTTTAAGCAACATTCAAGATAGAAATCGTGTAAGTATATGTCTCCTAACTAGAAAGCTATTACAAAATTACTACTGATTCGTTAATGTCAAATTACAACGGGGTTAACTATTCAAAACAATCTCAAATCAAACCTTGCGTTGAGTTAAGGAATTGATGCAATAGTTCAAGGATTTCACTGGGAGAAGTCACAATTACGTTTCTGATCATGCTCGGAGGTTTGGCCCAACGCCTCCTCGTAATTGTCTTCATCCTTTACTTTGAGGTACACGTAGTTGGGAGGGGATTTATTTTTAAATAATAATAAAGAATATTAAATATTTAAATATATTTATAATTATGTGATATGTAATTAAATATTATTTTTTATTTTGGGCTTCATTTAAAAGATTAATAAGATTGATTTGAGTGTATCAAGTATAAATGATAATGTGAGTCTTTAACTTTGTGACCTATCTGTGTTAATACTAAGGTTGGAAAATGTTATTAATAAAATTTAATTATTAATGGTAATGACAGTCTACAAGGAAATCTTTCCCAGTAATTATATCTCATTCAAACAATTTTTCAATGGCAATGACACAGTCTACAAGGAAATCTCCTCGTAGATCACAATGTGATTGGCTTCTCCGTTTATCAGAAGTGCAACATCAGATGTGAAGAGGTCTCTCAGCTCTTGCAGATTGGCTTAGTATTCTTTATCGGAAACCATTTGGGAAACATACAAAATAAACATTTCAAATTAAACACGATCAAAGTGCAAAATAAATAGGATCGAAGTCCCTTAACATAGGAATTTAGAATGTTTGCAACTTTGCACGTCTCTTTCACTATACTCGTAACATGCTTGTTGTCAAGTTTCCGTGTAGGCACGAATTCAGAAATAGCTTTGGAATACCTGGTATGCTACCGATTCTAGTCCTTCTGAAGCAGTTATGGGACAAGTGATGTCTGATTGGGTACAAATGGAACTGAATAGGTAGCATATTCACCATTCTTGCGGCCTCCATGGCACCGCAATATTGACAGTTACAACGGCGTCCATACAAATGATCATGAGTGTACACTAATTAAGTCCATACGTTTAAACATATACCGACACCGGCCTCCTGCTTGATGTAGCGGTTATTCCCCATTCATCAAACAAATCGTTAAACACACTATTGTTAAACTATTCATTGTCCTTAACTAAAATATGACGACCATGAAAGCGATCTAGATTACGCAGTTGGTGTTTGTTACCTTTAATCTAGTAAATATATACTTCGTCATCTCTAAAGAAATATAAGATATAAACGTCTATTAACGCCTATTGACATAACTAGAAGAAGGTGGGTGATAACAACTAGTTGAGGCATAAATAACTGGTGATTACAACTACGTATGGAGAACAAGTAACACATAACTTGTTTGTGGCACTTAACATGTGGCCTATCAGTGTTCATCGGCCATAAGCATAAATGGCGGAACACTAGTGGGCATATTGATTGCCTACATAACAACAATACCATGGGACAATACTATGGGATAGAAAATACTATGGGTCACTAATCAAGATAAGGTGACCAAATCAACTACTCAACTAACTAACTAATTAATGAGATTACATTCTTCAACACACCCCCTTAATCTCAACATGTACAACATCTTCAACATTGTTAATGCCTAAGTTCTCTCTCTGATATTCAAATGAGGTTGTTCCCAATGGTTTGGTGAACATGTCAGCCAACTGCTCCTTAGAGCCACAAAACTATAAAGAGATTTGTCCATCATTGACTAACCCACGAATGAAATGATAGCAAGTGTCAATTTGTTTGCGTTTACTATGAAATACATTATGTTTGGGAAACTGTATTGCAGATCTGTTATCACATAAAATAGACAGTTTGATCATTTTCAATGTGTCCCATATCCTTTAAAAGTATTCTTATCCAAACTGCATGACAAGCTGATGTGGTGGCTGCTACATATTTTTGTTTTGCAAAAGACATGATGACAATGGGTTGTTTCTGAGATGCCCAAGAGATCCGATTTGCACCCAAATAGAAAGCATAACCATATGTGTTTTTCCTATCATCAATACTTCCTACAAAATCACTACGAGTCTACCCTCTGAGAGTATTGTATAGTGTATGAGTGTACCGAAGGCCATATCCAAATGTGCCTACAAGATATCTCAGAATTCTTTTTCCAACTTTCCAGTGAGAGTCCTTGGGAGACTCCATAAATATGGAAATAAGACTGACAACATACATCAAATCAGGTCTAGTTGTAGTCCAATACATTAAACTGCCTACCATTCTTTTATCTAGTGTAGCATTTACTGCTGGTCCATCATCATTTTTTGTTAACTTGGTGCCTAGAACAATGGGGGTTTCTATTGATTTACATTTATCCATTATGAATCTCTGCAAAATAACAGTAGCATACTTATGCTAACAAATGAAAATACATTGATCAGCTTGAGTAACTTCCAGACCAAGGGAGTACTTCATCGGTCCTAGATCAATCATTTCAAATTCTTTTTTCATGATTGTACCGAATTCTTCAAGCATTAAATTACCAGTGTAAATCATGTCACCAACATAAAGACATACACTCACACATTTTAAATTGTTATGTTTTGACATATAGAGTGGGTTCATTACTGCTTCTGCTAAACCCATTGTTGACGAGATAGGAGTCAATCCTACTATACCAAGCTCGTGGAGTTTGTTTTATACCATACAAGGCCTTTTTAAGCTTACACACTTTGTATTCTTGACCTTTGATAGTATATCCAAGTGGTTGTTCTACATAACCTTCTTCTTCAAGAATACCATTAAGAAAGGCATATTTCATGTCCATTTGATAAGCATGCCACTAATTTTGTTATGCAATGGCAAGTACAACTCTAATGGTATCCGTCCTTGCTACAGGAGCAAAGGTTTCATCATAATATACACCATATTGTTGTGCATATCCTTTGGAAACCAACCTTTCCTTGTGTTTTTCAAGTTCTCCTTTTTCATTCAGTTTGGTCTTATAGACCCATTTGACTCCAATACTGGTTTTGTTTGCAGGAATATCAACAAGATCCCAAGTCTGGTTTTTCGTAGTAGCATCAATCTTGTCATGCAGGGATATCAACAAGATCCCAAGTCTGGTTTTTCTCAATAGCATCAATCTCGTCATTCATTGGTTGTACCCACTGTGAATCCTTTGCTGCTTCATCAAAAGATGTGGGTTGACAGGAAATCAAAGCATACTGAAGTTGCTCATCAATAACAGGAGTTTGCTCATATAACTCTCTCAAACTTCTAGTTTTATAGTTATGAGATGGACTGTCTTCTAGTGTATCTTCTTGTTGTTGTACTTCCAATCTTCGAAGTCTAATAGGTATATCCGACAGATCTGAACTTTCTTGTTGTGGTATGTCTGAAGGTTCACTCCAACATTTTTCTTAAAGGAATTTCACATCTCTGCTCACCACAATATTTTTGGTGATAGGATTATACAACTTGTAAGCCTTTTGTTGTTCACTGTAACGAGTGAAAATACATCGCTCACTCTTCTTATTCAGCTTTATTCTAAGTTCATCGGGTACATGAACAAATGCAACAAAACCAAAAATTCTTAGATGTGCAACACTAGTATTAGTGCCACTCCATGCTTCTTCAGGAATCTTAGCATGGACACTCACCATGGGTGATCTGTTGAACAAGTAGATTGAGCATGCAACAACTTCATCCCAATACCCATCTGATAGCTTCTTATGTGACATCATGCTACAAGCCATCTTCATGATGGTTTGGTTCTTTCGTTCAACAACTCCATTATGTAGTGGAGTGTATCTGGTGGTGAACTGTCTCTGGATTCCATGTTGCTTGAAGAAGTCTGTAAACTCACGTGAATCATATTCACCTGCATGATCTCACCTAAGAACTTTAATGAACATTACAGACTTCTTCTCAGTCAGGGCATTGAAGTCTTTGAATATGGAGAAGGTATCTAATTTGTTCTTAAGGAAATAAATCCATATTTTCCTGCTAAAATCATCAATAAATGTCAAAAAATAAAAGCTACCTCCTATGGATTGAGTTTGCATGGGTCAAGAGAGGTCTCTATGAACTATCTCAAGATGTTCTTAGCTTAAGATGTGGAAGTGGGGAAGTTGTCCCTCTGATGTTTCCCAAAGATACAATCCTCACAGGAGCTGGATTGTTCATGTATAACTGGCAACCCCTTGACCATGGATTGCTTATGCAAGAGATTGAGACCCTTGAAGGGAATATGACATAATCTACAGTGCCATAACCATGATTCATCTATATTAGAAACAGTATGGGCTACAGATTGTGGAAGGTTGGAACTTCTGAGACTAAGAGGAAATATTTCGTTCTTGGTCATTTCAACTTTGTCTATGAGTCTCTTACTAGGGGGTTTATCATAAATAGAACAATATGTATCATAAAATCGAATATCATACTGGTTATGAAGTAATTAACCTATGCTGATCATATTGACATTCAGATGTGGTGCATAGAAAATCTCATGAATAAACTTCTTTTCATTTTGCTTTGTATATATAGGAATAGTACCTTTTCCTTTTGCTGGAACTAGAAAGTCATATCCTAGCTTGATATTCATGACAATAGAGGAATCCAAACTGGAGAATAATGACTTGTTACCTGTCATTTGATTGCAGCAACCGCTATCTAGTAACCATAGATCTGAGTTGTAGTGTTATTCAGTTGCTTGATAGGAGAGGAACATAACATGTGATGAATCTTCTTGTTCTTTAGAGATATTGATTCTGCCACTGTTCTGGTATGCTTGCTTCTTTCTACATTCTCGTTCATAGTGGCCATACTTCTTGAAGTAGTTACATTGAATATTGGACTTATTGGTCCATCTCTTTCCTCTCCCCCTCTGACCTTGAGAGCTATGAGAGTGCTCTAAGTGATTTGAATGTTCAAAACTGGTTCTGTATTCTGTATGAGGAGACCCTCAGAATCTTCTTCCTCTACCACGTCCTCCCCTTCCTCAACCTCTGCTGAGGAAAGCTTGGGTGTTTAATGCATTGGTCAACGACTCTTCTTCTTGATTGAGTCGAGCTTCTTGAGATAGAAGGGATCCAGTTAATTCTTCTAGGGTGAACTGAGACAGATCCTTTGCTTCTTCTATGGCATTCACTACCATAGCAATTTTCTTGGTGAGACACCTTAGAATATTCTGAACAACTACCTTTTGTTTTAGAGGTTCACCATAGGTTTGAAATTGGGTTACAATGCCCAAAACCCTAGTCATAAATTGATCTACAGTTTTTGTTTCCTTCATTTCCAAACTTTCAAGCTAAAGTCAAAGGGTTTGCAATCTTACCATTTTTACTCAGTTTGTTCCCTTGTAGGAGAATGCGAGCAGATTCCAAGGTTGATGTGCATTGGTAGCTCCTAAGATCCACAGGAAAATGGACTCCTTGATGCAACTTTGGATCAACCATTTGGCTGTGAGATCTCGATCTCAGTGAGCTTCTCCGACATTATTTTGGGCTTTACTCATTGCAGCCAAAGCATTTGTACTAGGTTCTTTGAACTCAGTTTCAACCATATCCCAACATTTGTTGAGTTGGAGAAACGTCTTCATCTTGATAGACCAAAACTCATATTTGGTATCGGTCAGTACATGTCCAGAGATCCGCTTCAAATTACTTGTGCTAGTAGTAGCCATGCTAGTATGACTAACTGGAGATCTCCCTCTCTTTTTTTTGAATTGTATAAAACAAGTAACATGCCTTGTATAGCTAACACAGGGCGTTGGAGGGGTTCGATACCAAAAATCGGTGCAAGTGACCAAGGTTCACTGTACTTTGGCTAAGAAAATAGAGCAGTGGTACCACACTTTGTATGAATAGAAAGTGCGAATAGTACCACACTTTGGCTAAGATAATAGAGTGGTGGTACCACACTTTGTATGCAGAGAAAGTGTGAATAGTACTACACTTTGTCTTAACAAAAAGTGTGAATATTATTACACTTTGTCTTAACAAAAAGTGTGAATAGCGCTGAGCTACCGTAGTCCCCGATAGAGACAGGGTGTGGTGGCACTCCAAGAGAATAAAAAAATGATACGCTCGATCACGTTGATGTGTTTCAACTTCAATCAAAACCTACGTGTGTGTGTGCTTTCCACTTTGTTAAAAGGCTTTCCCAAGAAATGGATGAGGCCATATGCTCTGATACCATGTTAAAGTTAAGAAATAGAGATGAAGCACAAATGGTGGAACACCAGTGGGCATATTGATTGCCTTCTCATTATTAAGCAACAACATATATATGACTACATAACATGGGCCAATACTATGGGCCAGAAAATACTATGGTTCACTGATCAAGATAAGGAGACCAAATCAACTACTCAACTAACTAACTAATTAATGATGCATTTGACCATTGATATTACATTCTTCAACAAAGTTAAGTGGCTTTGCTAGTGATAACTCAAGTTTCATAATATTTGTTACTTCACTATAACACGACAAGTACCACATTCACAATCTTCATCGAATATGCTTTTTTCATATAAAGAAATATAATCTCAAATCACATATACAAGAATGATTTTGCATTTTAAGACAATAAAAGAAAGGACAAACAAAATACTCTAAGTAATTTAAGACAAACACTATATCTAGAATCTTCATCCAATATGTATTTTCATCTAAATAAATATGATCTCAAATCACATAAGCAAAAATGATTTTATATTAGAAGGAAAAGTAAAAAATGGACACACTTAAACCTATTAAATTATTTCAAACATATTTGTGAATTATAAAATGTTTAATTGATACATCTATGTTTTTCATAAAATGTTTATTTGGATATTTTACTTTTGGAAAAATAATTATTATTTTAGAATATTTATAACGAGTATTTAAAGTGCAAATGTTGAGAAAATATTTCAATTTATTTAGTTTTTGTAGTTATATATATAATGTTGTAAATGTTTTAAATCTAATTGAGCTCAAATGTTATTTTTATAATATTTTATTATTTTTTAAAAAGGATGTGTCATCTCTAGGATGAGCACAACAGGAGTTACACGTATTCCCCTAGTGAGCTATAAAATGCACCTCTTGACACAATAAAGTAAAATAAAAATTTTAGAAGCAAACATTATAATCCTATCAATTGAGAAGGAAAAAACAACACAATTGAGTGGTGTGTTTGCTACAATTATGAGATAAATATAAGTCATGAGTAGGCTTTAGATGTGCATCACCCTACTCCACAAGAACAAACAAAAACATGTCAATATGAAGGGACGGCTTAGAGTTCACACAAATGGGGTTCCTATGACGAAAGGGCTTAAAGGATTCCTAGGGAGGACCTAAAATACTCGTGGGAAAATTTTCATTTGCAATTGGTAACCAAGAATGTATGATTTGGTTTTGTTAGAGGTATTTCCTTGGGCAGGACTTTCTTCGGTTTGACAAGGTCGTGCCAGTTCCACATGCAAGTCAGTTGGTTTTCTTGAGTGATACTAGAGAATAGAGCATGCCCATGAAGCAACGAGGGAAGTTGGGATATAGACCAAGGGTGTCTTCGGTTCGATGATCGAAGAACCATGCACATCCAAAGACTCACTTCAACGCAGCATGGGGCAGTTTCAGATTTCGGTTAAGGAGAAGCCAAGAACAACTACTAAAGTTGGCCATCCTTCATCAAGGAGGCTAGCCTTGTTGGAAGAATGAGCAAACTCAATCTGGTAGGAGGTTGAGTCATTGTGCAAGATGGGGGACAATTCATGACAACATGGGGAAAGGTTGGTTCTTGCACCAACAACGACCGCAGAAGCCACTGAGGGAAGCACATTGGATATGTCATCAAGCGACTAAGATGATGACGTTTCGGTTAAACGGAGTCTTGACAAGGTGGACGAACGACATATTTCGAAGGGAAACACTAGTGAAGACAACTTGTCACGTGATGCAGAAAATATTGTGGCGTTTTGTGTGCATGCTATTGGCATACCAGAATCACAGTTTTCACCAGAAAAGTTAAAGCAAATTGGTTGCACTCCGGACGAAGTGGAGGCAGTCATGGCACACTTGGAAAGTGAGCAGAAGTCTAAGATAGCAGATGAAGAGGAGGCCAAGGAAGCTAGTGCATCCTTGAGCGCTCTTCAAGTGCTGGAAAGATAGGAAACATTGGAGGTCTTGGAGGGCTCATAACATAGAGATGCTTGCGGAGGTAAGGCAAGTGTTCCATTCAAGGGGACAAATAAGGATGCTAAGAAGAGGGCTAGGAGAAAACTACAACAAATGAAAATGAAAGAAGCATTGGTAGAGGCACATGACAGTGACCGTAGAGTTGTGACAGATGTGAGCACTCTTATGTTTGGGATCGCAGAATCCGAGCTAACTAGAGCTCAATTGGAGAAGCTTGGGTTTAGCAACACAGAAATAGAAGTCCCACTAAGGTAATTGTGTGAAGGAGGTTTTGACGGCGGTGGACAATGACATAACATGAGGAAGTAATGTAAGGGATCGCTTCCAGTGGCGATGATAGTGAAGCCCTAGCAAGGCATCCGTAAAGAAATAAAATCGCCAAACAAAAGACAAGGCTGGAATTCTAGGTGAAAAAGCAGTTGGATTGAGGACAGTGAAAAGAGCTTAGGAAAGATGGTTTCAGAATGTGGAATTTCGTCTTGTGAGGAAGACATCACGGTTGGACTAGCTACCCGATCGGTCCACTCATGAGGGCCCAACGAATGGAGATGGGATGGAATTCATGGAGTATTGGTTTCGAAGTAAGAGGTTGGAAGCCATGGCTGTGGAAGAGTTTCTTAGGAAGGTCATGTTGTTTCTATGACAATAATGGACTATCCAAGGCGTTGGAGTAGAGATGGTCATATTCAACGCCTGCGACATAGTTTCTAAGTACAAACTTTGAGACATTGGCAAGGATGGAAACACGCTTAAGTGGGGGAGGTTGTTACAATTATGTTCCTCACCCCCACCCAAGCGTTGGATTGGGCACCTAGATGGGCAAGGAAAGCGTTCGATTGGAAGACTTGGAAAGGGAACACCTTGGCCAAGTGACGAAACGAAGGCGGGGCGCGTGGACCAAGTATGGGCGTGCTCCCATAAACGACACCCACACCTAAGCAAGTGGCTCTTAGAAAGCCCACGGGTGTGACAGCTCGGCAAAGGTTGGCAAATGACAACAAAAGTGTGACAGAGCCCGAGCGCTCATGAGAGCATTGGACGCACCTTGGGAAGACGCCTAGATGAACATGGGCCAAGTAACTCGAGCGATCCAGTAGAGACGCACTTGGCGCACCACACCGGTCACCAAGGATAAGCGCTTCATGGAAGTGCCAATCGACAGCATGGCAGTTGGATCGAGCACCCAATAGGAGCGCACCCAGCACCTCAACAACGCGATGGAGACCAACACACTTGGCGCACTTTGTGGGAGTTCAATAGGAAAATGCCCACAATGAAGCCCCGATGCCTACCTAACTTTTAGCGCACCAGAATAATGGAGGGGAAGGCATGTGTTCTCTTGTATGAGATGTGGATCTGTGGAAGAGGCAGCGTGTCGACCAACGCTGGCGTCCACGCCAAGCAAAGGCATGCGCTCACTTTGGAGAAAAACTCACCATATAAAAGCACAAGGTAAACGAAGATGGAAGGTAGCTTTGAACAACTACCAAGTGACAAGACGACTGAGACAAACGAGCTACAGAGGAATCTGAGTTGAAGTCGTAGACGTAGTCACTAGGCAGCTTAGCTCAGAAATGCGGGAGGGTTGCGGAAGAGTGTGGTCTGGAAAGCCAACACTCAAGACAAGTTCAACAAGGTGACAGATGATGCAGGCTAGAGGGGTTAGCTCAGTTAACTGTTATGAGAGTTGGATGCTTGGGAGGGGTCAACTCATCTTGTTGTATTTTGTAAATAAAGGTGTGTTTGCTAGTTGTGTGCACATGAGGAGAGTCACCGGTTTGTGGCACCTCCATTATTGTAAAAATTGTTTCTTAATACAAAGTTAACAGGCTTAGCTGGTTTGGCAACCCCACAATTATACTTGTCTCTTGTGTATGTTTGCTTAATGAATGCAATTCGCTAAGTAATAATTCGGTTAAGTTAAAAACAACAAACAATAAGTAAAACTTCCGCACAATTAGGTGTAGTCTGCGAAGTCATTCTTGAGCGACCAAGTCATCAAGACACCGCTTAGGCAATGCTGCACACCACAGTTAAAACACAAAAGTAAAGTGTGTTTGATTGTGGCTGTGACACAAGCCTCCACTAATGAGATACGAAGCTTCCCTATTGCTACCTTGTTACGAAATGGATTTTAATAGCCCAAGAGACCATTGGAATTGAACAAATAACCTCAGCGTGATAAAGCCGAGCGAGTCCTCTCTCTCTTTTTTACGTGGTTCACCTACCTGCTAAGCTCTTTGATACTGTTTTAAGGAATCAAAAAGCCGGAAAAATCGAACTAATGAAGTGATAATGAAACAAATCGAATGCCCTTGAAAAAGTACATCAAGATTTTTTGATAATTTTAATTCTATTCATCGAGGTATCCATCAAAAAGTTTTCCCAAAGTTGAATTTAAACTTGGATTCCAAACTCTGCAAGGCTGGCACTGCTAATAAGATTGAAATTTAAAAGTAAAGTGTTTTGAAAGAAAATGGGAAAGTATCGTTACAAAATAGATCCAATCTTATTGCAGATAAGTGCAAACGTATTAACGGAAAATGAATTTATGTAAATGAAGGAACTATACGATCCACAGACGCTGTAAAGAATTGAGAAACGATACACTACTTGTACACCAACAAGCATCATAAATACTGCTCAGACATTTTTTACTTCTATATGGTGCTCGCCTAAATAATAAACGTTAACGATCCCACTATTCCCACAAAATGAATCAGCATGCTCACGCCCATCATCCATCCTGTGTTGGCAGAGGCAGTTGACCCCTCCTTGGCAGACGGAGAAATAGCCCCACCAGTAGTAGGACTTGTAGTTGGAGGAAGAACGGCTGAGGTGGCGGGAGACTTAGCTGTGGGTGTGGGATTACCAACCACTGGACTTGGAGACGAAGGGACCGCAGCAGGAGTACTCGAAACTGGAGACGGAGGGGCCGCTCCAGGAGGACTCGAAGCTGAAACCACCAACAAGAAACAAATTGAAGTTAGAATTAATTCTCCCCCTCCTCGTTGAAGAAACGGACAATGAGGACAAACATCAACTACATCAATTAGCAATTAGAATATTACAATCCAATATTCAGTAGACTAATATTGTAAGCAAACATTCTGAAGATGATGAGGTAATTACCGGCAGGTGATTTGCACTGGCTGATAGGGGGAGTAGTAATTTTGCAGGCGCCTGGCAGAGCGAGAGCCCGAGTTTGGTTGATAGGAATCCCCAGTGTATTGTTGGTTGTGGTAAGCAGCTGGCAGAGACAGGCGGGGCTGGTGTTGACGACGGAGGCAAGGGCGGTGCAGCAGCCCTGTGTGGGAGTAGTATTGCTGGGTCCTCCAGGCTGCATGAAGGCGAGGCACGGCGCCAAACTCACCAGAGAAGCAGTACATGACGAACTAGCTGGAGGTGCTGCTTGAGCTTCCGCCATCAATACGATGCCCGCATTTACCCCCGCTGCTATGACGATGAGAAGTACTAATGCCAATGCTCCGACGTTGGCCATTGCTATATGAACAACAATCAATCTAATCCCAGCGAGCAAGAGAGGGAAAGCCGAAAACAAGCACACAATGAGGTAGATAAAGATCTGTACAGAATAAGAAAAGTGAAATGATCCGTGAGGAGTGAAGAGTGTCTGAATGCAGAAGGTGTAAGGGTTTGCTTATAAAGGTAAGGGCTGAGACAAATCTTGAAACACGGAAAGAACGAGGAGATGGTGCAAGATGGTTGATCGCGATAGAGACAAAGTATTGGTGGTGATCGGTTCATCTAACTCCCTAATAGATTCTCCAACTCAACAACTCTTTTTGCATTTAAAAGTGTTTGTTTAAACTTTAAACGATTAATTCAATGCTTCGTTGTCATCATTGTTCGCGCTAGCGAACTAACTGTTTCCCCTTAGTGAGGCAGTCAGTTGTCATATCCGTATTGAATGTTTCAATCTATTACTTAGTGAGGCAGTCAGTTGTCATATGCGTATTGAATGTTTCAATCTATTACGGAACAAACTGCGTTTTCTAACATAGATTTCTGGAACGTTCCATTTCATCACATGGTCCAAAGCGAAACAGAAGGCTAACATGGCTGACATAACAGGCCACAGAAAAAGTAGGGTAGACAACCCAAGTCCAACCATGGCGCACTTTTAAGAATCGTACAGCAAGGTATCCACGTGTAACTTGAAGGCCCTCTTTTCACCGAAGTTGGTAGTG
Source organism: Pseudotsuga menziesii (assembly GCA_001517045.1). Lineage (NCBI taxonomy): Eukaryota > Viridiplantae > Streptophyta > Pinopsida > Pinales > Pinaceae > Pseudotsuga > Pseudotsuga menziesii. The sequence goes on along the minus strand of LPNX010810177.1, from coordinate 155,871 downwards.
GCCTTGTCCATGTCAATGCTTTAACCAACAATAAGTATACGTCTTCTAATTAGAAAGGAGCTGTCTAACGAAGGGACTTTTTGACTTTCAGTCTGATTTAACGAAGGGATTTTTTTTTACTTTCAGGTTGATTTTCTGCTGGAATATGGTGAATTTAATCTACAAAATTTGTATTTATTTGGTTGTGCGATTTTAAGTTCAGAAATAAAATCAAGGAGAGGAAGACTTCTTACACCCACACTTTTTAAGATTTAGCAATGTTTTTAAACATTTTGAAAATTCAATCAAAATTTATGACAAAAACTGGTAAAAAGCAGCTAGAAGCTGAGGTAAAAAAGTCCCCTCTTTAAACAACTCGATTATAAAGTTATTACAAGAATAGTTTGGAGTATAGTTGTGATGTGGTAGTATTGGTACTTCTTTACCAAAATTGGTATTTAATTATTAGATAATAATAAAAAATATTAAATATATAAATATATTTATAATTTTAAATTTCAAATATTGAGAAAATACTAAAATTTGAAGAAATGTTATTATTAAAATTTAATTGTTTATAAATAAAAATAGAATTTCATGTTGGCTTTAATTTAATAATTAACAATTTAACTATTCATTAATTATTAATATAAGAGTGGAATTAGAATAACAACATATCTAATTGCATAGATAGTTGTTTATATTTTACACTGATATATAGGTGTTAGAGTAACACTTATTGGTGTAATTCTCTCCACTTTTGATCCAAGATGTTCACAAATCTTACATTGCACGAAGATGAGACAAGTGTATTGTCCAAATTGATTTTATTAAGCTGATAGGTGTTTATATCTTAGAATTTTGGGGTGGAATGCCATCTATGTTTTTTCTACATTGCATGAGATTGGGACAAATGTACTGTCCAAATTGATTCTTTAATAGTCATTCAAGATTCGTAATAAATAATTATAATTTTTTTTAAAATAAGTCATGTGATAATTGCATTTTGTGGTAGTTGGAAAAAAAAAAAATAGTTCATGTGATAATTGCACTTAATGGCATGGTAATGTGTATTCCGTGTGACAGTGGAACTCCATCTAGCAGCTGGGAGTTGAGCCAATGTGCACAAGGTTTAGTCGAACTCCATTATGAATCTAGGAGTTGAGCTAAGCTACACTTCATGTGACAATCGAACTCCTAATAAACTCCTCTGAACTCATGTGATAGCTGCACTTTAACACATTCTTTAGGGATAAAACATTATCAATGTGTCAAATATATGTTTATTGGCATATTTGAACATATTTACATCGAAAATCATTTTTATTTGATATTTGGGGTGGACTACGACCTATGCTCTTTCATCTACGGATGAGGATGAGATAAGTGTATTGTCGAGATTGATTCTATGGAAATCATTTAAAATTTGAAATAAACAATTATAAAAAAAAGAACATAAAAAATATTTGATAGCTGATGAATGGATAGCTAGTAGCAATGCATGGATAACTCATAGTTGATGAATGGATAACCAACAGTTCATGGAAGATAACTAGAAGAATGTGAGATAAAAAAGAGAATATAAAAATAACTAATAATTGATAAATAGATAACAAGAATCTAATGTCGATGATAACATGTAGCTTGTCATGGATAACTTAGAGTTCAACTCGTTTAACTAGAAGAAATGAGGAATTTTTTTTCGAAACTATCTTCCATTCCATCGCTATCTCTCAACCATTTGATCGGTCTATCGGCATGACCTTGCTACAAACTATGTGGGCATGCTAGTAGTATTATTATTAATATGTTTTTTGCTAGTGGTTGTCGTTATTTGAAATAAACAATTATATATAAAATAACCGATAGTTGATGCATGTATAGCAGACAATTCGTGGTAGACATCCCGTTTAACTACTAGAAGAAGGCAGGTGGACAACAAGTAACAGGTTTGATTTGCTCAAGGAACTTAACTTGTGGCTTATCGGCGTTCACCGACAACAAGTTAAGTGACTGTGCTAGAAGAATTTGTAGCAAACTAGCGCCTATGCTTTTCCTAGATTACAGGAGAATGAGACAAGTGTACTGTCTAGATTGATTTTATGGTCATTGTTACGAATTGAATATAAAAAAATTATAAACAAATATAGAAAGAGTCTAGATGTGCGACCTTTTTTCTTGTCCAACAATTTTTTGTCGGAATCCGACGGATTTTTTTCTTTGATTTCAATTTTTTTTGCAACTCAAATTGTTTTTTTTAGTGCAAAAATAGATTCAGCACTCTCAGGAACCACCGAGGCACCTAGAATATGTAATTTTGACAACTCATATATGGAATTCCCAAATTCATCAAAGGATTTAGTGAAAAAAAGGTCGGGGAAAATAAAAGATGACGATGAAAATGTTGCTTGTTTAGAATACTCTGTCTCTCTATATATATACTAGTCAGTGATGCATGGATAACTAATAGTTGATGCATTGACAACTCCTAGTTGATGCATGGATAATGGGTAAACCAACCTATTTACCTAAAAGAAGGTGGGTGATGACACGGAATTGAGACATAGACAACATGTGATTACCACTACACATGGAGAACAAGTAATGGATAACTTGTTTGTGGCACTTAACTTGTGGCCTATTGGTGTTTACCAACCACAAGTGGCCTTGTCAGTTATAACTCAAGTTTCATATCATGTGTTACTTCATTATAACAAGAGAAGGACCACATTCACAATCTTCATCCAATATGTTTTTTCATATAAATAAAATATAATCTCAAATTACATGAGCAAGAATTCTTTTGCATTGTAAGATACTAAAAAATGAACACAAAAAACACATTAAATAATTTAAGACAATGACCACATTCACAATCTTCATGCAATATGTTTTTTCTCATAAATAACTAGCATACCCCCAAAGCGGGGGAAATGAAACACCAAACATCTACCTACAGATAAACATCTACCTTTGATCTATATGTGCTTAGAAATCATTGGTGTTGAATTCCTTGCTTATAAATACTTTATGCCCAACTTAAAATCAATCCCACAAGAACCCCAATCTTATTTTCCATTTCTTTCTTTTATTCTTAATTAACCAATAGGGATTTAAAAACTCATTCTTTGCAATCCTTTATGTGATGGAACTTATCATGGAAACCCCTAAATTTGCTCGAAACTTTGGCTCACAACCCGTGCATCCACTGTTCTTACTTCAAATTAAATGGAAGTGAAAATCCTAATATTATATTTAAACTCTCAAATATTTGGATGATAGAAACTCATCCTAGAATCGCAACTTCATCATTTATTAAAATCTCCATTTTTTTTTATTACACACAGCTCACTTCAACCACATTCATTTAGAAGTAGAGATATTCATACAAAATAATGAATAATTCCATCAAAGCTATATGACACCCTTCATCAACCTATTATATATTCATAAATTAATAAATTGATAGAGAGAAATAACTGGTTCAATAATATATTAATAGAAACCAACTCAGGTAGACTCATAAGATTAAAAAAAAAGTTTTATTCAAACTAACAGAATAATAAGAAGTAACTAAAGTAAAAAATAAAACTAAAACAAAGTTTTATTGAACTAACAAAATAAAATTTCTCTTACAGATAAAGCCAAATGAATCAATTTTGAAATTTCTCAAAGGTTTCACACTTCCTCTTTACGGTCATGCCATTTACACAAAAAATTGGAAATGGATTGATCCTCTTCACGGGATTGCCATTTATACAGAGAATTGACAGTGGATTGATCCTCTTTATCGAAATGGCATTTATACAAATAATTGGTAGTAGATGGAGGTACTATTGTTGAACCAATCCGAAGTCAAGACTACAACCAAAATTCAACTTGAAAAAACTTACTTTGGATTCCATTAGCTTGGCCTCAGTGCCGTGCAAGTACACCCATCAATGTGAGAGGCGAATATATTTTGTGCATTTTCAAAATCTCTCCCTGTTGAAACCATAACAAATGGACGAGTAAGGTATAATTGGTGGTAATGAAGTGAAACCGTCATCCAATTAACTCTATTGCGACACCTAAACCTTCTAAGACTGTCAGCGGTCATTATCCCACCTAATTCCAAATATAAAATATTTGAAACCCTTAAATATATTAAGAAATCATAGATACAAGAAAATGAAACACAAAACATAATAAACATAGAATTTTATTAATTGCACAGTGCAGGGATTACATGGATATCTGCACTTATATTTCATTACAATATATGATGAACGGTTTGTGTTACAGAGAGAAATTCCTATGGCTTGGGGTACCACACCAGATAGATTAACTCCAGAAATCAATCCTTCTCTATATTCAAGAGAAACCAAACATCTAACACTAAAGGATCTCGGTTCGTACCTTATTCCAGATGGTTGATGTAGATCCTCGTTGAGCTTTTCCACTCTCGCTTGTAACAACAATTTGCTTCTTCAACATTCAACAAACAAGACAAGCATGCTATATATAATTGTGTTAGACCTACTCTAGCATATATAATCAATAACATATAAGCATTTAAAAGCATCCATGGATCAAATACTCATTTAAATAAACATTATTGGACAGGAAAAGATATTTCTATTGATATAAAACATAGATTACAATAGTGACAACCTCTGTCGGAACGTCTGCGAATCGGAGAAATTAAGTCCCCCACTTGGGCCTCCACCACTTCAATCCTCCATCTCTCGATAGTAAGCTCACAAGTAAAAGGAAAGCTTGGGAAGAACACAAAGTGCTCAAAGGGAAAAAGGGATGTAGACTCAAGTATAAGCTTTGGCAACAGTGGACTATAGTTTTCTTGCTCTTCAATTTCTCCCCCTTCAATGTATCTAAAGGGTTCCTTATATAGCTCTTCAATGGGGTAATGGAAGGTCGAATTGGAGCGATCTCAAGGCATATGGAAGGCCAAGAGACAAGTGACTCGGATCCACATCAAGGAAAACTCCAAAATCATTTGGCCTTTTGCACACATCCCGATGTACATGGTTTTAAGGGTCAAATCCGTGTGTATACGCGAGAAAGGGATTAAAAGTCGCGTATGGCAATTATTGTATGTTTTTAGGGATGATCTTGGAAACATCAAAGGTACAAAAATGGTCCATGGGGTCTAAAGAGTCTGCAAAGGGACAGGGAAAGCCATAAAGGTGTGATCCACCATGTGTGGTAAAATCAGCTGTAACAAATGCCCCCTAATGTGTGAGGTCAGAGGGGTCATACGATGGCAAAAATACATTATAAGTCCATCCCAGAAGTGGAGTGATGAAGAACCCAGTAGAAGAACCAGCCATCCAATCAAGACAATACAATGGTCAAACTCTGCACATAACTGCAAGTAGATGTAGCAGTCCCAGATACATAAGAGTACAATGGCCATGAATAGGCATGATACAAAATATGACAAGTGTGGTCATCGCCACGTACAATATAGATAGCTCAGTATCTCCATGATGAATATATACACAGGATCATGATCTCCATGAAAGTTGAAGATATATAATGGATCAAGATCTCCATAATGGCTGGAAATATCTGATATATACTAGAATCGATTCACGAGAGCTGAAATCTCATGAACACTGGCACGATCAAGGAGGTAGCATATAAGAAATGCCACCAATTTGGAAGGTCTTCTACACAAACTACTACGAGTACATGTCCTAATATGTGAATAAAGGGGTTGAGGTTGAACATAGTAGTCCATCGTCGGATTACCGGTCATTGATGTATACCGTTAACAGACGCGAGATCACCCACCGATAATGAAAATGGGAATCAAGGTACTAGAGTGCAAACTAACAAGTGTGAATAAAGGTGTTAAGGTTGAAGACTTGAAAGGATCCATCGATCAGGGGATATTGATGTATTCCCAAAAAATGTCGATGGTGAGAGAACCTGCCACTGATGACTGCAAGTCTCAAGGCACTCAAAAATGACTCTAGATTCCTATCCCAGAATAAATGATCTGAAGTTGATGGGATGAAATCCGTTGGAAGGAGGGCATTAAGGTATCCCCCATCATCCAACACGAGGTACTCAACAAAGCTGTATAATGTGGAAGGACTCGATCATAGTGTGCATGAACCGATATCAGTACCAGGAATGGTCGATAGGCAAAGTCAAGATAACTGAGGAATGGCCGACTCAGGTTTCAACTTCCTTCAAACAAGAGATAAAGGTGAATGGTGACTGAATGTAGGCAGCATAAACTCGATATACAAAACTGGGACATCGCTGTGACACAGCACGCATTGACAGAGGCTCCATAGGGACTGAAAGCTTAATTAGTCGGTGGAGATAAACTCAGAGAAATGAGTACAGCTCCTAAAGTCAAACTATTACCCAACCAACATATGTGATATACAATGCTCTATTCGAAGGTGACACGACTCGACTGCTGCCAAAGATAACATCTTTTCTTGTCCGGCTTTTTGTTTTTTTGGTTTTTTTGGACTTTTTCAAATATTTTGAAAAGCTTGAAAAAGAATAAAAGTGTTGTATAGTTACAGACTAGGAGGAGACGAGTGTCAAGGGACAAACAAACTAGTTCCAGGCAGCGAAACATACCTATGTTCAATGCAAGGACACACATGTAGGATAGCGACACTCAGGGGAAAGTCCCCTCCCGGTAAAAATAGGGAATCAAGCTGCAAAGGATATACAAAATGGCTCTGCGTGGCTAGACATGAGACAAGCTCGGGATATATGGCTGATACTCAAAGTCAGGGAAGCCGGCATAAGGCTCAATGAGGTAGGAAAAGCTCATGATAATGAAATTACAACTTGACATAAGGGAGTCCTGAGGAAATAGTCCAGCAAAAATATTAAGAGGAGTATGAGGCTCTTGCAAAATGACATGGCAATACTATACAATGGACTCCCACACCCTAAAGGACAAAGTGTCACCATGGGTGCCAAATGCAAACAAGGAGCTAACTAGGGCACCCATGTAAGGTCAAACTCTACCATTTACATCATGTCACTTCTAAAATAGCAAGAAGGTTCTATGACAGGATAGAATGGGTTCGTACCTAAGGTTATAATGAAATGGTCATAAGGTCATGCAAAATGCAAATGGAGGTGAAATCTAACCTATATGCCAATTTAAACATCATACCTAAAATCGGCACGAACGGGTCGAAACAATGGTCCAGATGACGCTCAAAACAGTCTCCTACATCATCATATTAGTAAAAAACAGTTCAAAACTATAGAAAGGGGGTAAAAATTTTGAAAAATTTGAAAAATGTTCTATAAATAGTAAAAAATTCAAAACATTATATATCATTTGAAATTTTTACCCAATTGAGCTTAGAACTTCAAACGTGAATTCCAGGAGTTTCATCTGGCGAAATCCGACATCGTTTTTTCCAGGTAACTTCCCATGCCCTGCTCTTCCATTTGCATGTAAATTTTTTCAATTTCCATGGTCAAAATCAATTTATAGTCCATTCTAAGATAGTCACTTCGGCCCACGCGGAAATCGGGTATTTTTCCACGTATAGGGCTGGCTATACGCGGAAAAATGGCCCAAAGTTGCATACATACGTGGCTACTTTACAAACAGTCATGTATGCAGCCGCGTTTAATGTTTTTTAAGATAAATATTGACCAAAAGTTAATGTAAATGTGTAGGATGGTTCAAGAATGGAGGGAGAGAGAACACGGGGATGTAGAAGAGGCTCTACGGGGCGATCTAATGGCTCAACAAGCTCTTCTTGCATGTGGGATATACAAGTTTTGGTGTCTTGGTGGCTTAAGGGCCAAACCAAGACTGCTGCAGATGCTAGTAGACTACTGGGATCTTGACTCAAAGTCGTTCCATATCGACGGGATGTCCCTCACTATAGAGGTGGAGAACATATACTTCATTACAAGATTGTCCCGATGGGGAGAAGTGGTGAACCTACATTCTTGTGGGCCCGGAGATGGCCTCACCATTGATGAGTATATTGTTGTATACTGTTATCTGAACACAGAGAAGGTTGGGAGTCAGATCCCAACAAACTCCATACAGGTACTAGGACTGAAGGCCATACTATTGGCACTCGGTAGGATAGCAGGGCTAGCCTCACTCCACCAGGCCTCGTGGCCATTGATGTTCTATGTAGTGGAGTGCATGAGACCCATAGTTTACAATTGGAGTACTGCACTGTTGAGTAACATGAAGCAACAGCTCAGCGACTGCAAGATAGGCAGAGTACGAAACTTCGGTTTCGGCAGTATACTGAGCACGTTATTCTTCGAGCGTGTTCCGGGGCTTAGCCCTAGAGTTGGAATTCCTCCTCACGGGGTTCGAGATCTAGCCCAATGACATTGGGTAGATGCGATGCGTAGACTGGGCGGAGGTAGGGTGTCTAACCCATACCCAGCTGATTTATTTCCATGGTGGCGGCGGTAGATAGTTGCCATCGATGATTACCCCTATGCAGGGATAAATTTTCAAGGAGATCCCGACATGCCCCTACCACCCGGATCAGCATACAGTGACATTGGTAACGAATCCCAACCCTCTTTTTAAGTTTTTTGAATTATTAAATTTTTTCGTGTTTTTTATATATGGAACCAAAAGACATGTTTTTGCGTGACGACACATAGTGACATCCTGTCATATGTATGCAGATGTAGGACCATGGCGGCCTGACGGTTTCCCTCGTCATAGATGGAGGGGATGAGGAGATGACATCATGGGTATGGATGCAGAGCGGACGCTCCAAAGAATCCACACAAACTTTGTGCGGCTAACACATAGGGTACCCATGGCGCAAGTCGATGACTTGCCTGAGGCCATGCAGTGTCAGGTGGTGGGTGTACCATGAGCATGGGTGCAGTTGTTTGGATGGCTAGCTAGATCCGTGGTGACTTTCCATGATCAGAACCCCCCTCCTCCTCCCCAGGATTAGATGCCTGGGAGTGACACATTTTTGTACTGTCGTGTATTATATTTTGGTGGCTCGGAAGCCCCATTTTTGTATTATGACACTTATGTATTATCACTTCACATTTTGGATGTTTAATGAAATTTTTTTATAATGATCAATTTTATTTATTTACATGTGTAAAAATGTATGTTTGTGATGAGCTTATGGTCTGTGAAACAAATGCCAATCTAACACATAGTTAGCATATGAGTCAGCAACTTGATTATAAATTCTTGGAACATGTATGTATGTTATGTTGTCAAATTTATGTTCTAACAATCTCACATGTAAGAATATTTGTAATAATGTTGGATCCATAACATGATATAAGCCATTCAGTTGTGACACTATTAACTGCAAATCAAGACGTACCTCAAGAAAGAGAACACCATGCGAAATGGCATCCCGTAGAAGCTCGATAACGGCACTATACTCAGCAACATTGTTTGAAGAGGGCCATAAACATATGCCTCCTAAAGACAATACTTGACCCGTAGGATTATAAAACACCCAAGTAGCAGAGGCTGAGTGTTGAGTGTGACGGCTAGTACCATCAGCGAATCTTATATAGACAGAAAAATCCATTGACATTTGCCATAAGAAATGAAAGCTAATCAACAAACCAGAACACCATAAGAAAAAACTAACTATGCAAAATACTGTACAATAATATACAATAATTATTCCTGGCTGAGGATCATGCATAGTAATTTTTAAGATAGAGCCCATTTCTTGGTTCCGCCAAGGTTGTCCCCTCATAATCTACTAGCTCATAGGCGCCCTTCTCTAACACACGTTTAACAATGTAAGGACCATGCCACATGGGGTTAAACTTTCCTGCCCCCAAGGGTTCTTTAGCTTGATCCCACAAAAGGACCAAATCTCCTTCACCAAAATTCCTCGGACGAACAGATTTATCATATTGGACCTTAATGCGATGCTTATTTACTTCTAGAGCCCCTAAGGCATCTCGGGGCTACTCATCAAGCTGCTTTAAGTGGACCAAACGTTCCTCCAATGGGGAAGTGTCTGGTAAAAGCTCTACGGCTGACTTCAATGAAGGGATTTCACATTCAACTAGTAAGACAGACTCCACTCCATGTACAAGTTGATATGGAGAAAAACTGATGGCAGTCTTAATCGCGGTTCTATAAGCCCACAAAGCAGGATATAACATGATATGCCAGTTGGTCTTGCTTTGTGCAATGGTTCGTTGGAGAATGGACTTAAGTGATTTGTTCATTGCTTCAACCTGTCCATTCGCCTGAGGGTAATAAGAAGAGGAATGCTCCTGCTTATACCCTAACTTCGAGGCCAACTCTTCCATCATTTGATTCTGAAAGTGCCTACCATGGTCAGTGACAAGCTCCTTCGGAATACCGAACCGAGTAATGATTTGGTTTAATACGAAATACGTGGCTATCTTACCGTCGGATTTAACCATGGGCATAGCCTTAGCCCATTTCGTGAAATAGTCAACAGCCACTATAATATGATGATGACCCCCAGCTGAAGCTGGGTTGCAATCCATGAAATCAAGCCCCCACTTAGTGAAGAGACCGGTGGTGATAATTGGATGTAACGGGGCAGGATGTGAGCGTATATTGGGTGCAAACACCTAGCAAGGGTGGCACTTCTTGACTGCATTGACACAATCTTTAAAAATTGACGGCCAGAAATAACCCGCTCTCAAGATTTTTTGGGCTGTAGAAAGCCTAGATAAATGACCACCACACACCCCTCTGTGGCAATCATTCAGCACAAGCTCAACCTCCTCATGAGTTAAACAACGGTGTAAAATGGAATCTACCCCATGGTGGTACAATGTGTTGTCCACTATAAGGTAGTTCTTGGATACGTGACGTAACCGTCATCGTTCATCACGTGAAAGGTGAGTAGGGACCTTCAATGTTTATAAATATATGATGATATCCCCATACCATGGATCCAAAGTTGAGATCAGGAAAATGTGCTCATCGATAAATGTATCTTCACAAACTTCCTCCTTCTGCTCACTTGGGAAATCAGATATAAGCTCCGCAAAAATCAACGATTTTTTTTATTTTGCCGAAACAAACTCGAGATCGAATTCTTGCAAAATGACAATCCACTTATTATACTTTCCTCCGATCATCCTTCTAGTGAGGACAAACTGAAACGGATTGACATGGGCTATCACCAAGGTCTAGCGAACGAGAATGTAGTGTCTCAATCTTTGAACTGCATGAATGGTAGCTAAGGCAAGTTTCTCCACATGGGAATAATGAATCTCCACATCTACAAGGTTTCGGCTTAAATAATATATGAAATGCTCATGGAGCTCCTCATCCTCTTGAACCAAAACCATACCAATCGTCTCCATGGACGCGGCCACGTAAAGAAAAAATTCACGGCTATAGTCGGGTGGACTAATCACGGGGGCCGATGCTAGGGCTCGTTTAAGTGCATCAAATGACTCCTAGGCTCACTCATCCCAGCAAAAGGTAGTGTCCTTCTTTAAAAGATGCATACAGCCTTTAGTCAAATTGGCAAAGTTAACCACGAATCTTCGCAAGAAATTTGCCATGCCTTGCAAACATTGAAGATGCCTAATGTTCCTCGGGAGGGACAATTGAAGTATTGCCTCTACCTTTAAGGGCCCGACTCTTATACCCTCCTTGGAGACAATGAACCCTAACAAGCATCCAGACTTCACGCAAAAGATGCATTTATGAGGATTTAACCTAACCAAGTAATGGCAGCATCTTTCAAACACTAATCTCAAATGGTAGGAATGACGCATCCTTTGACGAAAATGAGCAGCAAGGTCATCCAAAAAGACTTCAATAATTGATTTGAGATCATGGAAAATCAAGGTCGTAGCCCGCTGAAATGTGGCTCCGGCATTTTTAAGGCCGAAAAGCATCTTCTGATATGCAAAGGTACCCCAAGGACAAATAAATGCAGTTTTATGTTGGTCCTCGGGTTTGATCTGGACCTGATTATATCCGAAAAATTCATCCATAAAGGAAAATACCTCGCTTCCCACACACTCATCCAAATTTGATCAATAAATGGTGTGGGAAAATTATCCTTAGGACAGGCATGATTCAAGTCACGGAAATCAGTGCATATACGGATTGCTCCCTGCTTCTTATCAACTGGAATGGGGTTTGAAACCCACTCCATCAAGGGAATGGGATAGATAAAAGTGACATTTAACAACTTTTCTATCTCAGCCTTAATCGCGGGTGCTTTTATAGGTTTCACCGCACGCAAGCGTTGTCGAACATGCTTAGCATTGGGGTAAGTTTTAATTTCATGTTCAACAATGCGAGGGTCGATACCTGGCATTTCCTTATATGACCAAGCAAAGACATCATGAAACTCTTTGAATAGCTCGGTATAATCTTGAATCTCAACATGGAAACATTCTGCCCCAATATAGACATTCTCAATCTTGCCAGGATCGTGAGAGATATTGATAGGGATGGTAGGAGATATATTCGCCATGTTTCCATCAGCCATCGGACCAGGAGAGCGCAATGGAACCACGAGACTACCAATTCTCTCACTAAGAATCTCCCTAAAGTCCTCACACTCTAAATGGTCAAGCTCAGAAAGAAAATAAGATCTATAATGTAACTCTCCCCAAGGTGGCTCAACCCCAGACATGGGCTCAATAATAGCTTCATATGATGGGAAAACACTATCAAGGAAATCATGTGTGCGAGAAGACTCAACTTCCCATGTAGGTAGCACATATGGGTCCCCCTCCTCCGTCCACGAAGAGGAAGGACTAGGATCTGTAACACATTCAATATTCGCTTGATATGCTATCATTGTTGTAGGTAATGGCACGTCCGTTTCAATAGGCTTACTCGAAGGACTCGGTGTAGGAAGGATCCAAGGATCTTCCATATGTGTAGTGCGAAAAGACACCAAACTCAATGCAGACAAATCCCCACCGGAACTAGACCCGATCATAAGAACAGGTGCAGGACAACTAAATCTTCCCATAAGGTATGGATACATGCCAACACCCACAGTCCTAGTTGTCGGCTGAGGATGATCGATAATCGGGACAGAAGCTCCCGATGATGTAGTAACACTCAGATTTTTGAATGATGTCTGATCAATTGTAACAATCTACCCATTAAATGGAAATCATACAACTAGAAATAGAGAAGAAGCTATGGCTTGCATACTATACATCCAATTCCTACCTAGTAACAGATTGTAATCAAGGGGAGCATCAGCCACCTCGACCTCGATCGCGACGATCTTCCCTCCCAAACAGACCTTAAGAGAAGGAAGAATTTCGTGTGGCCGAAACGATCTACCATTAAAAGTCGTCAACATGGTAGAGGATTTAGACAGCTCGGGGGAACCCAAACCCTTCCAACATGACAAAGACATCATGGAAGCAGCAACGCTTTCATCAATCACAGTACGCTTGACGGTTATGTTAAGACATTATACATGAATCAAGAGAGACACATAGTAAGGCAAGCGAGGCTGTAGTCCCACGGTTTTAAATTTGATGACGGAGGAAGAGTTATCATCGTTAACACCAAGAGAAAAAATAAAATCCTTCCTTTACAAAGAACAACTCTGAAATACTTTAAGTGCAGACATCGCACAAGGAGTGTGGCACAAATCCTCGACAACTGAATAGTTCTGGGTGGCTCGAGCATTAGGATTGTGTCCTGAATGCTTTAGGACTCCCTTAGGAATGCGAGGTACGAATTTAGGTTTATCCACAGGGTTTTCAATACACAAAGGACTCCTGGGTGAAGCAGGTTCCTTTCCAAGGTCTGGTTGTGATGAACCATAGTCCTTCGCATGAGTCGCAACCTTAGTAGCACGCACCATGTTGATGCAACCATGACCACTACTGGCTTCCGCCAGATCTTGATCTCCACCAAATTGATCATGGGTCCTCGAGTTCATGTTTTGATTATGGGGTAAAGGGTTGTTCAGCACAGCTGGGCCCTGTGCTATGAACCTCGAGGCGTCTTCCATACGAGGGCACAAGTGAGTGAGGTGGTCATCCTTACACAATTTGCAAGGAAACTTAACCTTACGTTTAGATTGCTTGTCCCCCTCAACATTGTGGGCATTCTTGTCATTAAAATTGGAATTTTCATTCCTATTCCCACCCTTATGATTGTTTTTACCCTTTTTCTTATTCCTTCCGGGTTGTTGAATACCCTTCTGGTCCGACGATTGCACCGAAAGCACATTCGTCGTTTGGGTGGGTTGAGACGAAGTCATGGCTTTTACCGAGGCAGACTGGTTGATAGACAATTGACTCACCTGTTGCACAACCGAATCCACATGTTTGGTACTGGTACAACCAACAATGCCATCGGCATGTGGTCCAGGTTTGACCTTAGGGTCGAAATTAGAACGCGGAGCGTTAGGAATGATCTCATATAACAATATGGATTGAACATAAATCAAATCCAATTCCTGTGCCCTAAAAATGGTTTGTTCCTCGTTCTGAACTCTGGACGTAGAAACATCCTTCGCTATATAAGGCAATAACGATTTAAGGAACCAATCAAGGAGAAACTTCGACGGTATGAAGGCTTTAATCAATCTCTTCCGTCTGCGCCACTCTTGGATATGGTCTGAGATATGCGTGGCTTTGTCTTGCCAAAATGTCGACAAGAGTTCTATAACAATGTCATAACGCATTGGTAGTTAGAAGTGATTAAGAAAATTCATAGCTAGGTCATCGAACAAAATGAATGCCCCCTTAGGTAACTCTATGTACAATTTCGCTGCAGGCCCGATGAGAGTGCATTGAAACAGCCTTAAACGGATCGAATAATCATGTAAGGAATTAGAATAGCACCAAAGGTGAAATGCAGTAACATGTTCACTAGGATCTTCTCCTGGTTTGCCCTCGAATTTGGGAATGTCCGAAGGAAGCTTGGTAGGGATAGCCGGCCAAGCCGGATCATTCGTTAGTCTCGACAAGTCATTTAAATTTAATGTTGCGAGGAAAGGGATCCTAGGTTGAGCATGTCGATGCCACACTCCCTGATAGTTTTGGTTCACATAAGACCGATTACCGTAACCCCCATGGCCATGGCCATAGTATCCTCCTCCCGTTTGACCCGTGTAGGGTGGCATGGAAGCACCATAATGTGGTGTACCTTGACTATTTGGAGCTTCAAAGCCATAATCCGGGGAGTAAGCGGGTTTTTGATACCTGTACCCATAAGGTGAATAACTCTGTCCATACTGCGATCCATAATATTGTCCATGAGAAGCTCCATAATATGTCCCATGAGAAACTCCATAAGTAGGAATATGGGGAACTCCCTGCGATAGACCATAGGACGTTCCAGAAGTAGGAATATGACCTCTCGAGACAATAAGAGGTACTTGACTCTGAGACATGACTACGCGAGTAGCAGCAGTATGAACATGACTAGTATCAACATTCCAGTCCGAAGGACCACGTGAATGAGGGGGAGGAATAGCATTCGAAGAACTAGGAATAGAGGACAAAGGGACATGTGAAGTGATGTAGGTGGTATTCCCTATAGTCACTCCTCTTGGTTCTGGTATCCGAATAGGACTACTAACACCAGGTCTAGGATGAACATGTGATGTATCCTCCACCGCTGAGATGGAGGGTGCAATGTGACTCGTGTTCCCAAATCTCTTCACATGGAAAGGAATAGGAGTGCCCCCAGGAATAGTGTTAGGTTCAAATTCCGACTCGGCATGCTTTGCCAGATCATGTGTAGGGATATTAGACATGCCATAACTAGTGCTCGTAGGTTCATGGTCAGTCTTGTCACCCGAAAACCAATACTGGTGACCTGTGAATGAGGGATCATACCCAGAGTGTGTAGGTATATCAGGTGAACGATCATATACAGGAGTAGGATCTTCTTCCCCAACCTCATGAAGTGGAGAAGACAACTTAGGAATTTCATTTTTATGATCTCCCATCATGTGTGAATCAATGTGAGAAGTAGTCTGCCTAGACTGTCTGTTTCTCTCTCCCAAAGGAGGAGGAGATGTAGAAGGTGAAAGTCCTACTAAACGACGAAAACGGTGAAGTGGCGCACCCGAATCCACAATGGCTTAAAAAATGGAAAAGACTCTTCTAATTACGCAAACCTTAAGCAATCTAGCATGCACAAAGCATACACCTATATAATCTAAAGCCAATCACAAGAAAACAAGGGTAGGATATGTGAGCTCCTGAATGAAGCAGGTATGTCTCGCCTAGGAGAGGCTTGAGACTCCCATACACACTGAAGCGTAGGTTCGTAACCAATTATTGTGGTCCTCAGCTTTAACGCATATAGCGACTGTGTTGTCCGACCCCAACCTGGCCAAGACACCTGTAGAATAAACCCTACAAAGTACTCCCTCGATAACCTAGGTAAGGCAACTAAGGTCACCTCTGTATAATCAATGCTCAGGTGGACAGTCACAAGCGGGATTGACCGTATGGGAAGGGTAGCAAAGCCTGAAACTCTCAAAAGAGCCCCCAGATACGAATACAATCCTGGAAATACCTTTGATGCTACTCAGTTATGACTAGGGGTCATCCCAATCAATAACCGCTCACACTGCCTCGTGCTTAACTCCTTTGTAAGAGGAGGATCCTAAGAAACACTAATTATACCAAGGAATTTCACACTCTCACCTGGATAGACACATACATGTTGTTGTTTAGTGGTCTTGGAGAATTTACTCACAATGAACTATTCCAAGACCCTAAAACCTAATCTTATTGGTGTACCCTATAAAAGAAAATAGTGTACTCCATTTTAATTAAGCATTGATTTTATTTGGCTTATTACTCAAAAAGGTAGATGATCGTGCAACCAATGGTGTTATGACACAACATGAAGTAAAATGCACACCTAACAATCAATGCAAATGCATTGTGTCGAATGAAAAATAGGGCATGCTACTACGTGAAATGCAAAATTTTCTTCAAATGACAAATGCAATCATTCCTATATGAAAGCCTGACTAATACTTCTCTAAGCAAACCTAGTGCAAGTACCATGCAAAATGCAAAGTGCAATGATGCATAATGATGCAAAGAAGCAAATACTTTTGGATTTTTTGAATAAAAATGAGAGAATTAATCAAAAGAATGACTCTACCAGCCCCAGACTCTGCAAGCACTATTGAACAACACCCATGCAAAGAACTAAGGTAAAAGAGACCTAATGCACTAATCCCAAAACAAAAAATCGAAAATGTAATGACAAGAACATTCTTAAAAAAAAATTTACCCTAAAAAGCGTCTCTGGTAAAAAACAGAGGTGTATACACTCTAGAAGCATCTAAGGAGACTCAACAATCATCAAAACTCACCTAGAAACACTCAATCTTCCTCTAAAAATAAAAACTCATGGCATACGCGTCTGTGTGCAGAAAATCCGCGTATATATGCGGATATCTCAGTCAAAACCGCATGTACACATGACTGTGAGGCAAAACTCGCGTACAGGAAGAAAAAGAGATAAAAATGAAGGCAAACAAATAAGCTAAGACAAAATTCACTCCTATCAGACACTGCCAGGTAAACATGCCCCCATACCCGACTCAGAAACAGAGAAACCAGAGCAATTCAAGAACATTGAATGCCGATAAAAACCCCCATAGGAAAAATGACTAGGAACTCCCCAATGGAGTTGCCAATTCTGTTACAGAGAGAAATTCCTATGGCTTGGGGTACCACAACAGACAGATTAACTCCATAAATCAATCCTTCCCTATATGCAAGAGAAACCAAACATATAACACTAAAGGATCTCAGTTCATACCTTATTCCGGACGGTTGATGTAGATCCCCGTTGAGCTTTTCCACTCTCGCTTGTATCAACAATTTGCTTCCTCAACATTCAGCAAACAAGACAAGCATGATATATATAATTGTGTTAGACCTACTCTAGCATATATAATCAATAACATATAAGCATGTAAAAACATCCATGGATCAAATACTCATTTAAATACACATTATTGGATAAGAAAATATATTTATATTGATATAAAACAGAGATTACAATAGTGACAACCTCTGTCAACACGTCTGCGAATCGAAAAAACTGTGTCCCCCACTTGGGCCTCCACCACTTCAATCCTC
Organism: Pseudotsuga menziesii; assembly: GCA_001517045.1. Taxonomy (NCBI): domain Eukaryota; kingdom Viridiplantae; phylum Streptophyta; class Pinopsida; order Pinales; family Pinaceae; genus Pseudotsuga; species Pseudotsuga menziesii. The sequence goes on along the minus strand of LPNX010810177.1, from coordinate 137,814 downwards.
CATCTCTCGATAGCAAGCTCACAAGAAAAAGGCATGCTTGGGAAGAACACAAAGTGCTCCAAGGGACAAAGGGATGCAGATTCAAGTATAAGCTTCTGCAACAATGGACTATAGTTTTCTTGCTCTTCAATTCCTCCCCCTTCAATGTATCAAAAAGGTTCCTTATATAGCTCTTCAATGGGGTAATGGAAGGTCAAATTCGAGCGATCTCAAGGCATATGGAAGGCCAAGAGACAAGTGACTCAGATCCACATCAAAGAAAACTCCAAAATCATTTGTCCTTTTGCACACATCCCGATGTACGCGGGTTTAAGGGTCAAATCCCTGTATATACGCGAGAAAGGGATTAAAAGTCATGTGTGACAATTATTGCATGTTTTTAGGGATGATCTTGGAAACATCAAAGGTACAAAAATGGTCCATGGGGTCTAAAGAGTCTGCAGATGGATAGGGAAGGCCATAAAGGTGTGATTCACCATGTGTGGTAAAATCAGCTGTAACAATTTGCATAACTAACTAAGCATAACCGTAAAGTTATAACAACATATAAACTATTATCGTAGTGTTAATCTTTAACACACCCTCTTAACACTACAATTAAAAGAAAACTTAAATGACAATAATAACATAAAATAAAGAACTTTTTTTTGAAGTAGATTTTTTTTATTTTCTTCTCTACATATTCAGATTCATGCAAGTACTCCATCATGTTGTCTCATCACCCTCGTAGAGGTAGAATTCTCGAGCTCCCGGATTCCACCTCCTCGAACTCCCGATTCACAGATCTCCCGAAGTCAAATTATTGGACAATCCACATGTTGCGTAACCTCAGCAATTAGTGAGGGATCATTCCCTAGACCTAGACCACAACTCCTGAATTACTTGGACAACAATCCATAATGAGTAACACTTTATTGAATTCTCCATGTAGCGAAGAGAGAACCTGACTATTATAATAACCCCTGCTCCTTTGTGTCCTCATAACGTTTTTCAATTTCATCTTCAGATTTTGAGTGTTCTTCCACTGTTAATGCCCTATTATGGTGTTCTTTATCTCTAATATTTCGTTTTAAAATATCATTTGCTCGAGTCTTACAATACTATGATATATGACCTACTTTTCGGCAATAATAACATCCAATATTATTTCCCACCTTTTTGTGACTTCTACTAAATAACGCACACTCTTAAGAAACAAAGTTTTCAGAATCTGTTGCACTCAATCTTTTATCTTCAGCCAAGAGAGTTGATATCATATCATCTAAAGATTGTGTAGACAATTGACTTAATGTAAAAACAACGTTATGATATTTTGAAGATAAGCTATTTAATAATACAACTTTTTCATCGTCTTCCTCTACTTTAACACCAACCTCTGCCAATTGTGTTACCAGAGCTTTTAATTCATTTATATGACTAGACATTGTTGTGTCTGCAGCCATCTTGAAACTAAAAAATTAAAGCTTTAAAGAAAATTTGGCATTAACTGCTTTTGCACCAAATAATTTTTGTAATTCCTCCCATATTTCTTTGGATGATTTATCTAAATCAATGTGATGAAGTTCTGAATCAGATAGTGCAAGACCAATGATTGATTTGGCATGACTATCTCTAATTTTCCACTCAACGACTCTAGCAGGGGGTTGTGTGGGTTCAGTTTCAATACCTTCAACAATTCCCCATAGATTTTTACTCATTAAATGTAATTGAATCTTAACCTTCTAGGTATGAAAATTATGGTCATTAAATTTCTCAAGAGGAAATTCCATTTTTCTAAATCTGCTTATCACTCTAAAAAAAAAATACAAACTCTGAAAAAAATACAGTCACCCCAATGAAATTTACTTCAGAGCAAACTTACGTGAAATTGACTCCACAACAAACTTACATTAAATAACAATTTCTCTTCGGCCTGTGCAGAACAACGATCTTCCAGTCTCAGCAATGGTGTGGCAACTTAAATAAAATTCTGTTTCAGACTTTTTTTGGCGGTAAATTCAAGCAAAAAGTGGCGACTCTTTTATTTGCTACAATATCTTTGAATGGTGGCTCGAATATTGATCACCTTGCGATTTTCCTCAACCCCTAAGCAAATAAAACTCAACCTTGTGGCATTGATACCATATTAAGAAATCATAGATATAAGAAAATGAAACAGAAAATATAATAAACACTGAATTTTATTTATTAATAAACGATTACATGGATATCTGCACTTATATTTCATTATAATATATTATGAACGCTTTACATAACCGTAAAGTTGTAACAAAAGATAAACTATTATTGTAGCGTTAATCTTTAACAAAAGAGAACTCGTGTTTCCAAAACTTTGCCCAACATAAACCTCACAATCTCTGTTGATTTCCTCACGGATGAGTTGTTGGATTCGCGTTGCAGGGTTTTGGATGAATGACTATTCTACAGCTTCAGGTTCTAAATCTTCCTGTATCTTTCATTTTCCGTTCAGCATTTAGCTTGTCCACATGAATTTCCATTGGTTTATATGTGGGAGGTCTCTAATGCCTGGCTAATTCTAACGAGTCATTTGTATTTGAATCTTCCGGTATCTTTCTTTTGCCGTTTAACATTTAGTTTGTTCACATGAATTTCCGTTGGATTAAACACCCAAAGGTTGTTTTATCTATGTTCCAAAGCGACTGCGATTTGGAAAGATTTTCAGAGACGAAGTTCGACAAGTTTTCGATATGCGACCACCTATTGTAAATGACCACTTCTTCATGGGAATGAGACTGGGTACTTACATCTTAGCTATCGTTGAAACTGTCTCTCGGCAATGGATGGGACTGTCCCTTTTACCACTAGTGTTCACCATTTTACATGGATCGGTATGAGGGCGACTTAGTCGACCTGCAGAAAATACCTTACCGGGACCGTAGTGTAACCCGCACTCTTAGAAAACCGACAACTAACACAGATATCCGTTTGCGTAAGGATCTTCATTAAATTTTATAAATACAGGGGGCGGCTCCTCATTCGTTGTCCACAAACTACGAAAGTTTGAGGAGAACCGTCCCTTAAATAACACCTTCGGTGTAAATATAATCTCAAATCACATAACCAAGAATGATTTTGCATTACAAGACCCAAAAAAAAACACATTAAATCATTTCAAACATATTTGTGAATTATTATTCCTATAATCTTTTATAAAAATACATATTTTTATATTTATAAAACGTTTATTTGGATATTTTACTTTCATACTAAATTATATTTAAACTTAAATATTACTGTTTTGATTGGGAAAATTTATTTTTATTTAAAAAAAAGTTGAAATAAAAATAATAAGTTTGAGAAAAAGAAATTATAAACTTATCAATTTAGAAGCAAAAATTATAATCCTACCGATTGAGAAGCAACGCACAACACAACTAAGAGGTGAGTTTCCTACAATTATGAGATAAATACAAGTCATGAGTAGGATTTCGATGTGCATCACCCTACTCCAATTCAAGAACAAACATAAGGATTTCAATATGAAGGGCCGACTTAGAGTTAGCAGGAATGGGGGTTCCTATGACGAGGGGGCTTAAAGGTTCCCGGGGGAGGACCCAAAATACTCGCGGGAAAACTTCCACTCGCAATTGGTATCCAAGAATGTATGAGTTTTGTTTTGTTTGGAGGTATTCTCAAAATCTTGAAATCATGCATGAGGACTTAAATGAACCGCATTCACATAAGGATATATATATGTTCCCTATAGTGCCAAATGCATCCTTTGAGCTTGAATTAAACCCTTAGGTTTTAATGAATTATCCATCAACCTTCGAGGGACACATTCGCCACCTAAACATATTATAATGAACTATCCATCATTAACCTTTTTTTGGATATGGAGTGTAGATCTAAAAAAATTCATTTCGAAAGTTTATAACATGAATTTAACTTTCGTAACAAGTTTTTTTTTTGTAATTTTTATCGCAATGAACAGATCCATAATTCTAGAGTGTTATTTTATAAGTTGCAAGAATAATATGAAAATTATGGCCATGCATCTCATATAAAGAATCAAATGAGCATTACATCTTGAATATTTATTTGGTAAGAAAGAAGTTATAGCACAATAGTTAGACTGAAGCAGTGCATAATTGCTACGAAGGATGAACACCATCACGAAAAAATCTTATTTATCAAGGATAATTGAGAATGTGGCCCGAAGTGAGATAAGAGAAAGCTAATGTAAGATTGATGTATTAAGATGTATTAAGAGAAATCTAATGTAAGATTGATGTATTACATTTGACTTTATTGGGATGTAGGGTTTTATTATGTTCTTGTAACTAACTGGAAAAAATGTATTATCTGAGAAGACAAATTCTTCCCACCAGTCTATGTGATCTAGTTAACTATGGAATGGAAACTTAAATAAAGAGAGGTGTGATAAATCTATGTGGAATAAGAAGGAAGGGATCTCTCTTCGAACCACCAAAGAGAACAAAGGTTGTTTCTCAACAATTTGGAGCATTTTTATTTTCGTGCAAAACCACAGACCCTATCTACAAGCAAAATCCATATTGCAAATAATAAAAACAATAACACCCAAAATCCATATTGCAAATAATAAAAACAATAACACCTAGAATGAAAATCCAAATACTGTTAGACAAAGGGAATTTCACGTCTTTAAATGAGAATGGCGACTTTTTGGGGAAGGGAATGGTCTAGGAAAAAATGGAGCTCACTTGAATTAGGGTTAGTGAATATCTAATATTCTACTAAAGTGTTGAAGCTAAAGTCGATATTAAAGAGATATGAGCCTAGCATTTAAGATCTTCTTAATATAAACCTCTAGATGGTTAGAAGGCTTTGGTACAAAATAATTTTCTATCTTAAATGAGATTAACGATGATATTAGAGAATATAGAGGAGCATATACAACCAAAAATGTTGGACACATAATAGAGCATTCTTTACTCACTTGGGAGAGTGGGGCCACATTATGCTTGATAAAAATGGTATTCCCTTCATGTAAGAACTTGATTTCCTCCAAGAATCTATATGGCATGACCGTAATGGCATCCAAACATAGGTACCCATGCAAGAGGTTCTACCTCGGTCCTCATATTTTTGTCAAGAACAATTAATGGTCTCATCATGGTCTTGGGAATAAGTGTGAGATCCAACTCATTTATTTCCTCAATAGTCTTGGTTTTGAATATTTTAAAGCCCCTACAAGTTCATTGAGCTAGAAAAAATTAGTGATCTTTAAAGCATGGCATACAAAAACAAGGGAAATGTTCAAAGAGTATCCAATGCCAACAATGGCATGTTTAATTCCCACTTTACTATAGTGAATCTCTGTCAATGAAGAGTTTGATAAACCTATTCAAGAAAGACAATGATTGTAACACTATAATCTAAAAACAAGATAAACATTAACACAAAATGTAAACAATATTTACTCTAGAAACCCAAAACATGCGTAGCTCAAAGCTGCATATGTCTCAATATCTATTACATTTTAACTTAACCATTCATAATAGAATATTTAAGCTTTCGGTGACATCAATTAACACCAATTCACTAACCAATATTTGACTACAATATTAATCCATTTATCAATATTTGATTGTGATGGGTATAAAATGATTTGTTGAAACCACCCAAAACCCACATAAATACACCTATACTGGCCCCCAAACATAAGGGGTCATTTTTTTTCTCTAGGGTAGTGACCTAAAACCACACATAAATATGTATAAGTGTAGAGTCCGTATGTGCAATGAATATAAATAAGTGAACAATGAATACAAGTAAAATTACACCCTAGTAACAAAAAGTCTCAAAGAAAATATGAAAAATATAAAATTTGAAATAGAGAGGGCCCACAATTAGTGAACCTTAATTGAATGCATATAGGTTCTTGATTATCAAGCCCCTTTGTGTAGGGAATTAATGGTTGAATTATAACATTGGAATTCCTGTATTTTGGCTAGATGAAACTTGGAGAACTTAACAAGGTATTACACAAAGCATGAGAGTAAATGAGATTGAATAGACTTGCATTAGGAATCAAAGGAAAGGATAAGGAAATCGTGTGGTTTCCTTCGATAGAATTTTGAAAAATACCATGATCCCATAAAATAAAAGGAACATCAACATTTATGAGGCTAAAGGGAAAGGGAGGCATTTGATTCTCATCAATAGGGGTTCCCCAATGAACTAGAAGTATTATGTCAATGCTAATAAAATAAATCATCTCACTAGTGTGCCCATGCCATGTAGGACAAATGAACTAAATGGAATGAATTTAGTCCTTATCTTTGAGTGAGATCTACTCAAGGATGGGCCTAGTATCATATGGATTTATTTCACTTTTAAGACCGATAAAAACTATGTGAGTGCATACTAGGCGTATTTTATTTTATTTCAATATCAATTAGTATAATGGTAAATAATAGGGGTACGAGGATTTATAATTATATAAGTTATTTATTTATTTATATTTATAAAAAAATTATTGATAAATGAAAATATTTAAATAACGGTCTATATATAATTATAAATAAAATTTACTATTAGGTGACTAAATCTATAAGCGGAGGATATTGTAGTTTTTTAAATTAGAGATAATATATGTCCAAAACGGAGATGTTTTGGAATTTTTTATCAATTGACCCCCCACCCCACACATATTTACTACTCAAGAGGATTCTTTGTTTTTGAGGATTCATCAAAGAACATCTTCTTCTTTCCTTTCAAAGATCTTTTGTTCCATTTTGTGACAATGTTTGGTGTTATATACGTTAACCTTGTAATACTTGGACCATTGGATGGTGTCTAAGTTGAAGGGAAGGGAAAATTATATCCTGGTTAAACAAGGTAGACAACCTTACCTTATAGATTGGGAGATGCCAAGGAGAAAGTAATATATTTTTCATTTGTTTCCTTCATGGATGCACTCTCTAACCATTGAAGATAAATAATGACTTCTTCAAGAAAATCAAAGTATTATGCATGGAATTTCACTCCATTGTCATAGACTATAGCATAAATAAATATTTTGAGGAGACGCTCATCTAGGAGGGAAACTATCAAATCATGGAGGTCCATATGCTATCAATGGATGAAGGTTGAAATAAAAGACGTATATTCTTATTTTGTATTTGTTGGTGTGATCAAGCCTATCTCATCAACTATAGTGATGTGAAAATGTTGAATGAATTTCTTAGATTGGACTCAGAAATAAAATATTGATCCCCATGGAAAATGATAAAGGTAATGGAGAGCACTTTCAATTAAGATTTGTTCAAAAATTCTCATAGTGACAATGGGGTCATTTAAAAAAATCATCTCCAATGACAATATTCTAAATGTTGAAGGATTCACCTTGTAAATTTTTCCATTAAAGTTTGGTTATATATTGTCACATCTAATGTATAAATATTGACGTGTCTTGGGAAAAGGGGGAATGACAATATGTGTAGAATATTGCTTGGATTCTTTTTAATCTTCCCATATTTTTATCTAAATTTTGTTTTTTGAAAGGTTCACAATATATATTGAAAGCAAGTATTACTAAAGTGTATTAGTTGAAATGAATACTTGGCTCAAGGGCTAGGTATCTATTGGAAGTAAACTTCTAGATGTTGGGACATGTATGTCGTACACCTTGCAGTATTCTAGTAATACTTTTTTCATCCAATCGATCTCAGTTGGAGTGAAGATGGATGAGGAGGATCATTTTATGATCCTTTTGTGTTCTTTACAAGATTGATTGGAAAACCTAGTAATGTCAATTAGAATCACTGCAAAGACATCAATGCTTGATGAGTTTGTGGATGCTTTAGTCTCAAAGGAGGTGAGGTAAAATAATTTGAATCCACCAATGAGGATCTGGTTGTTTTTGGAAGATGAAAGGATAAAGGGAAGAATAAAGAAAAGGGTAGATCCAAATTTCAAGGGAGACCTAAGTCTCCTACAATTCCAAGGAAAAATGTTGGAACCACTACAACGTTGGGAATTTCAAATGATAGTGCAAGTAAGCGAAAAATAATAATAAGAAGTAAAATAATTATTTTGATGATGAGTATGTAAAATATTCTTAGGATGATGGTGGAGATGCCTTTTTTTTTAGCATTCACAACCCATGTAGTCCATACTACATGGTTAATAGACTTTGGATCTATCTTGCGTTTGAACTCCCATCAAAACTCCTTTTTAGTCTATGAGAAACATGATGGTGGAATGGTATACATTATTGATTACTCTCCTCTCAACATATTTGTTCATGGTAGAGTCTTGATAAAATTTCGTGATGGTGGAGTGAAGGGAATCAATGGAGTTTTTCACATTCCAAGCTTGGCACGTAATCTACTATCGATAATAAAACTTAATAATTATGGTGTTTAGGATTTTTTCTCATACAAAGGGTGTAAAATGGTACAAGTATCTATGGTGCTTACTAATGGTGTCCATGTGGGAATATTGTTCAAAGTTGATGTGCTCAACATTCAATGTAATAGTTCTTCAATTTCTACAAAAAAAAATATGAAGAATCTACACCCTCAGAATGAGAACATTTATCTTATTATGATGGTCATTCTTTCTAGGTACCTAAAAACACTTTCTTCATAAAAGAAGTTAGTGCTTGCAAAGAAGACAATGCTATGGCACCGGATATTGGTCCAGATAGGTGATTAGGCCATATAGGTATTAAAAACAAAAATATTGTTGATGGATTGAATGATTTTTCTCTTGAATTTGATTATTGAAAGCATTGCATATATGGAAAATAGAATCATGTTCTATTGTATTCTAGTTATCACAAATCTTTTCGGTTGTTGGACTTAATACATTTTGATGTTTGTGGTCCTCTTAAAGTTCGTTCGATATCTAAGGTTTTGTATTATGTGTCATTTATTATGATTTTCCTAGAAGGAGATGGGTATAATTTTTTTAGAACTAAACATAAAAACTCTTATTTCATTAAATTTGGATTAATAAGGAAAAGTCTGGCCTTAAAAAGTATGAATTTTGATTGTAAAATTGCTAATATCAACCTTTCTAAAGTACAAAATCGGGGTTTGAAAGTGGGAATATCGATTTTAAAATGTGTTATTTTTTATTCATCCAAAATGGATAAATATATAGTTTGTCACCTACTTGGAGATTTTCGGGTTAGAATGTTGGATGAATTGTCTTTTAGGGCCCATTTTATGGGTAGGTCTCATTTTGTAGATTTGGGGTCTAGAATCTTTTGGGTCTTGTTTGAGGGTATAAACAAAGTTTTTTGGGGTTCAAATTTCATATCTAGTGAAATTCCCCTTCACATGATTCTACACTTCAAGACCTTTGAAACGGTCCAAAAATCGGCTCCAACAAAGTATGTATGCATAAGTTATGCCTCCTACAAGTTGACCTATCTAGTTGACCACCATGGTACTGAGTGGATTCCATGTCATCTCTCATTCTCACATATGTGGAGCTAGTCACGTTTGGAATTTCAAGGAAATTCTAAAAGGACCAAAACCCTAACCCTAATCGATAGTTGGGGAATCCAAAACCCTAATATCGTCCCTAGACAACTATCGATTTATGTTAAATACCAGGGATAATTTTAATAACACTGTCGAAATCTATATGTATAATAAATGGGTGAATCTCCCTAATATATAGGAAAAATTGAAGGCTATTTTATCAATAATATAATATGTATATATAATTTTTTTGGCTAATGTTTCATTCCATTATAGAATCTTGTAAAATATTAGAAAAAATTTCACTAAATTATAAGATATTGTAAAATCTCGGTAAACATTTCATTGAATTATAAAATATTGTAAAAACTTGGCGAATCTTTCATCAAATTATAAAACCTTGTAACGTATTGGTGAATCTTGCTAGGAAGACTCGGCTTTTGATTATGTGGATTACTAAGGTAGTTCAATAGAAGAACATATATCGAATCTTGACTCTCTCGGCTCCTAGACCTTCAAATGAGCAAATGCACGAATGAAGAGAGGAGGGATTTATTTATACATTTTACAAGTAGTATTGGGCCACTCACTACTAGAGGTGTTGGTGAAACATGACTACACTAACTAGATTCAGGGAAAGTGGGGATCCACTTTTTATATCGTCCCTTAATGGTCCAACGAACAGGTGGGTACCCAAATCTTGACATATCGACAAACTGATAAAATTGAACACTTTACACTGTGGAGTGATTATGACACCCACTAACCATTATTACAACATGGAGTATTATCGAGACCCACAACCTTAATATAGTGTATGAATTCCCAATTAGATTATTTTCCAAATACCTCATTTTAAGCTACCCTCCAAGAAAAAATAACATGCTCATATATTTATAGATACAGAAGCCACTTTTTCCTTTCTTTTGTTCACAATCAAAATATGAATTATGTCATTTGATTTCATATTCTTAGAGTTTTTTAGAAACGTGCATTGATTATTAGAAATAAGAACATACACTAACAAGAATAGAAAGCATGTCAATTCATCATCATGCATATCATTAGAACTAAAGACTACATTTTCTCAGATAAATTGAGGAGGTGTTTGTATCCATGTCCTTGAAATTTTTGAAAGCATGCAAAATGTGGTAAAATAGTTTTAACACCCTCATTGAATGAAAAATACTATATATCAAATAGCATAATGTCTACATCTCAGGTCAAACATGCCCTATATATATTATATACAATCATGATGGAAATCAAGTATTGTGTTCCAACTAAATCATATATTTATCATACATAACTAGATCCATTTTTAGATGATCATAGCAATTACACATCAAAACAAATAACCAAAGAACATTTTACTTTTGAATGACCCTTACAAAAAACAAAATATCGAAAAAAAAATTCCTGAACCCCATAAATTTAGGTCACAAATAAAATTGACAAACTTGGCAATATGAACAAAAAAATATTCCAGTCACGAACTTCTCAATACAAATAAAACAAGATCTACTAGAACGCTTTGGAAAACTCTATAAGAAGACAACCAAAATAATGACCATTCCACTATAGCCCCTATTGGGATTACTAATTAATCCCCCCTTTGACCAGATAGTTTATTTGTGTTTTCCTAGCTTAGGAGGTCATTTTCATTTCACTAGGGCATGGGGGACACACCTAGGGGCCACCTAACACTCAATGCACCTGTCTGCACGAGTTTAGAATCTCCATGGACCAATCCCTATAATTTAAAAACCCACTCTAGGTTCCATGAGTAGTCTCTAGTAGTTGAACCTAATTGGTGTTCAGTTATGTTTAGTTATGATATGATTCCTATCAGTTAGATCACTCTTAGTCATCCTAGCACTAATTTGCATGATTTAAGGGAGGTATGGAAAATTTTCTCACCTACCTACATCAGTTAACTGGTTGTGAACTAATTCAATGATATGAAGTTGAATTAGTGAGCTCTAGTGGTGATTTTCCCACACCTATTTAGCTTCGGAGTCAATCCAGGTTGGTAGATTTGAATCCTATCTTTGGAATTCAAATTCTCTTATTTGTAACACCATTGTATTACATATTATTTACTGACTAATGGATGTAATGCTATTCTTCCAATTTTGTCGAGCCATGTGTGTGTAATTTTTTCATGAGTAATTGATCAGTCTCTACTAAATTATTCTCTCTCTTCTGCAACCTTATTTCTCATTGAATTCATGTAGCCTTGAAGATCCTATGCTTCATTAAATTTAACATGGTATCATAGTGGGTATCGAGGCTAGCTTTAAACCTCAGAAACTTCCATTGGTGCACCATAAGCTATTGGGTTCCACATAAATCCTGGTATTCTTACAGGAAAAGTATTGAAGCTCATTAATGAAGAATGAGAGATTACATGGAGGGCCTCTGCCTCTCAGACTACCGATTTCATTAGGTATCCCAACCATGCACTATATACTTCATGAAAGAAGTTACATTCAAGTAAACCCGTTGCCAGTTATGCCTGTATGAGAAAATACCTATAAACACATTAGTTTAGTTGTCATTTAACAACATTGATGGTTAGGTAATGATCACGGGGACTTCACTTGGTGAACATCTCACATAGCATGTATGATCGTGGGATATTAAAGAATACCCTTAATTTCAAGAGATATTGACCCAAACACTTTTTGTTGAAACCCCCTCCCAATACTTAAAACCTCCTCCCCACCCCTTTTTATACCTCAATCCTTATAAACCACCCTACCCACCCCCACCTTAAACCCCTCATCCCCTGAATACCTGCAATATATTGGTTCGATTTTTGATAATTTTAAAACCCACAATATGAACTAACGTGATAGGACATTGGTCAACAAGTGAAGCCCCTGTGGTAATGATCCAATGTTGTCTTTAAGTTATACAGGTGAACCTTACCTTGGTGCGAGAGTGAGGATACTTTATTTCGTTATTACCCGCCTAAAGGTTTGAAGAAAAATCCTTACCTTACCTTCGGGAATGGGAAGCGAAGATATCCATGGAGTTTCAGGAACTTGGGAGACTCTGCAGCATATAAGTCCAGCCTCAGAATGATTCCAAAAAATAATGGCAAAGAATAGTCCCAACAAGACACTTCATTGAAGTCAAACTCCAAATGTTTGGCTAAAATTACATTACATTATAAAATTACATTTGTATATTTTTGGGCAATTATTACGATGCACCTGGACTCTTCATTTGCACTTATTTAGAAACCTTTTCTTCAGTTTCTTGGTGACATGTGGCTATTCAGTTATCATATATGTGAAACTTAACTATATTGTAGTGCTAAAAAATAAATATATAAAATTTGAAATTATAAAACCAAATACATGTAGATTCGAAGTTTAAATTAACTACATTATAAAACACATTTATATAAATACATATGAAACTTCACATCCAAATTCTATTGAATTCAAACTTTAATTAAACTTAAATTATTTGGATATCTTAATGAGTAATTTAGAATCCACATATTATGATACTTAAATTATTTGGATATCTTAATGAGTAATTTAGAATCCAAATATTATGATACTTAGCAATTTATTCATTGTTGAAGGATGTTATTTTTTAATATGGATATGTACAATTAGGTTTAAAATACATATCCATATTTAAAAATACTAACCTTCACCAATGTATAAATTATTCAAGTATCCGAATACATGGAGTCTAAATTGCTTAAGATATCCAAATAAGTAGAGTCTTCAATTTATGGATGTCAATAGAATTTGAAATTCAATTCAATATGTATTTATATAATTGAATTAACCTTCACCAATGTAGAAATTATTTAAATATCCAAACAAGTGAAGTCTAAATTGCTCAATCAATGTAGAAATTATTCAAATATCCAAACAAGTGGATTCTAAATTGCTCAAGATATCCAAAATTAGTAGATTCACAAATTTCTTTGATCTCAAATGAAATTCAAATTCAACATGTATTTATATAAATGAGTTAGTTTAACATTGAAATTGGTATATATATTTATAAAAAATGAAATATGGATATGTATATTTAAGTTCAAAATATATATTTGTATTATAGAATTGAAATATAGATATGTACACAATTAGGTTAAAAATACATATTCATCTATTTAAAAATAGATGACCAACTTTCAAAGTTTGGTAATAATAATTAATTATTCTACTTTTTATATTGAAAGATAAAATATTTCCAATCTTTAATTGAATCTAGGATTTAACCTTAGTTCACTTTGTTGGATATAACCATTAAGATTTACATAGTAAACAAAATATTTAATATTTGTTGAAGAAAAATAATATTTAACTCACAAGAAAAATAATGAGTGCTCATATTTAATATTTGTTGAAGAAAAATATCATGTTTCAAGTGATAATTGATAGTGATATTAATAATTCAAATATGTTATAATAACATACTCAAACCACCATATCAAATAGAGAGCTTTACACAATAATTTCAAATATTATTGAAAATTATAATTTGAAATTTATATATACAACAAATATGTATATTATGTATTCCTTTTCTAAATTAACAGATAACTAGTGCATATAAAAATAAATTCATATGCATTTTATATTTATTCATAATCTTATCTTATTTCTACATATCCATATTTTCCTTATGATCTCATGTAATTTGATATGTATGTTGAGTAGATAAAAATACTACCATTAAATAATCTAAACCTTTAGTTGATTTAGTTATACTCGCACATTTATGATCTACTAGTCTATGTCTTTAGATAGAGATATGTCATTAGATAGAGATTTTCTCAGTTAATTGGGAAATGCATTAGAATCTAATAGTATTGTAAAGATGCATTGATTTTATATATATTATATTTTGTATAATATCACTAAGTTAAATAGTCTAAACCCTAATTTGTTTTGATTAAATAGAATCATCACCATTAAATAAATTCCACACTTAGTTGATTAGATATAATCACCACATAATATGATATAATACAATTGTTAAGATTAACCCTAAGCTTATTAGTATTTGTGCCACTTCCAAAAAAACAAAAGCACATACCGATTCCAAAAATAATTATAAAAAATTAAAATGATAAAACCAAATACATGTTGGTTTAAGTTTAAATTTGTAAAACACATGATGAGCTACCTAGGATAGGTAATAATAATTAACTATTCCAATTTCTATATTCAAAGTTAAAACCTTTCAATATTTAACTCAATTTAGTGCTCATATTTAATATTTAATAATTAATAATTGTTGAATAAAATTATCATGTTTCAAATGATAATTGAAACATTCAAACATACTATAATAACATGCTCAAGATTTCCTAACAAGCCACCATATCAAATAGAATGAATTTCAAATATCATAATCAATAAAACTAGTCATAATAGATCTAACCATCTATAATAATAGATGTAGTCATAATAATAGATCTAATCATCTATAAGAATAAATCTATTTTTTTTTAGACCAATCCATCCAAGGCATTGGAAATCCAGTCATCATGGCCACACCCACGCCAACACCGACCTCAAACCCTTTACAATGGAGTTTTTCAAGCCTTTAAATATGATTCTTCACATGCAATACCATGGGCTCAAAAACCAACTCTACAAGCATACACTTTTTAACCGAATCAAGTTTACTTAACATTTATATACAACAAATAAATATGTATTGAATTTTTTAATTTAACATAACTAAATTACATATAAATAAAAATCCTAATTTCACCCTAATTTTAGTTACCTCACAATAAATAGAATCACCATAAGTTAAATTGTTAAAACCTTAACTTGATTGACTTACAAGTAGATAGAACAATCACAATTAAATAATCAAAACTCTAATCTTATTGAGTTACCACACTTAACCAATTATATAGAATCATTAGTAGAAACAGTAGTATGATTAGGTCCTAATTTGAGTATACATTGTAATTTAATACTATAATTTGATAATTCATGAATCTAAGTGAGTACATAAAATCTTTTTCTTTGATGTAATTGTTTGATGTAATTGTGGTTGAGTGTCTTCTTTGTGTACAAATTCAAAAGGAATCTAAAGAAATACCTACAACTATAGATAAGTGCAATGAAATAGTTGGAACTCTAATATAATAATTAGAAATGACATTGAGCACCCAAATACGATTTTAGATTGAATGATAAGTAGTTTCTTGAACCAAAAGCCATGTAGTTGACCATTTGTTTTGGCCCAAATCTTTCCATCCATCCATTATTGCCATGCCATTTGTATGATAACATTTACTTAAAAATGATCAAAATCCCTATGATTTATTGATCTATGTCTTTAGATGAAGATTTTCATTATGATCTAACATCCATATAATTTGAAATCATTGCATTGGGAAATGCAATATGATCTATTAGCATTGTTAAAATGCATTGATTGCAATAACATTATATTTTGTATCATATCATTAACTTAGACATTTGAAACCAAAATGTAGTCATACTATTGGAATCAACATAGATCCATCTTAACTTTGTCTCTATCAATGTGTCCACACATATTAAATCCCTTGAGGAGCAAACATTTCCTAAAATTTAGGTCTCTAGAAAAGGTTTACACCTCAAATGATTTGATATTTATCAACATTTAATAAAACTAAAATTAAATTGGATTTATGGTACGGTTATATATACAGAGAATATAGAATATATATATATATATATTTATTGTTGATGTTGGAATCCAAACTTTTGGAAATAAATACAGAGATTAGCATTTTATTAACATATCATACAATTATCACACACAGTATAAAGAGCCTATAACTAGTGATCCTGTCGATTCTAAATAGTTCCAATCTGCCTTTGGAGGTCTATTTATTGGAAGATAGCTCCCTTGTTGAAAGCACCAATTTTGGTGACAGAACACATATCCGAAAAATAAGGTGACACAACGCATATGAAATTTAAAGGATGACGCAGCAATGACCATTTATTTTCTTTGAACACAATCCTCATAATTAAGGAAAAATACATATAGAAAATCCAATCGAACTTTATTTAATTAGTCTTCCAAATCCCGAGGAAATAAAATGTTTGAATGAAGGAATGATACGATCCACACTTACGACTATCTGGAAGTATATGAACGAACGAACTATAAGATACAGACTCGTATAACATATATATTCCTTCTTGTTTATTCCATCCCAGACTCATATATATAGATTCTTGTTTATTCCATCCCAGACTCATATATATATATATATAGAGAGAGAGAGAGATGCGATAATGAATTGAGAAACACTACAATACAACACTGCAAAGGGCATCGCGCATAAGAGCATAAGAGCCGTCGAGCCCTAGCACGTACTACCCGACACTTTCGCCTCTCCTCTATATGCTACTTGCGGAAATAATATAAGTTAATGATCCCACGATTCCCATCACATGAATCCATATGCTCACACCCATCATGGATCCTGCATTGGCCAATGCAGAGGCAGTTGGCCCCTCCTTGGTAGACGGAGAAATTGCCCCACCAGTAATAGGTCTTGAGGTGGAGGGAGACTTAGCTGTCGCTGTGGGATTACTAACCGCCGGAGTTGGAGAAGAAGGGGCCAGAGCAGGAGGGCTCGAAGCTGAAACCACCAAAAAACAAATTAAGTTTACAATTTATTCTCCTCTTCCTTCTCGCTGAAGAGACGGACAATGAGAAACAAACAGCGACTACATCACTTAGCAATTAGAACATTATATCCATTTAGTTTACTAATAATTATGTACCTAAAAATTCTGAATATGATGAAGCAATTACCAGCAGGTGATTTGCATTGGCTAGGAGACGGAGTGGTAATTTTGCAGGCGCCTGGCAGAGCGAGAGCCCGAGTTTGGTTGATAGGAATCCCCAGGGAATTGTTGGTTGTTGTAAAGAGCTGGCAGAGACAGGGCGCGCTTGTGTTGACGACGGAGGCAAGGGCGGTGCAGCAGCCGTGTGTTGGAGTAGTATTGTTCTGTCCTCCAGGCTGCATGAAGGCGAGGCACGGCGCCAAACTCACCAGAGAAGCACTACATGATGAACTAGCTGGAGGTGTTGACTGAGCCCCAACATTTTCCCCGGCTGCTAAGACGATGAGTACTAGTGCCAATACCAGGATGTTGGCCATTATAATCTGCCAATAGAAATAAATTTTATCCCTATAAAGCGAGGTAAAGCCAAAATAAAAAGCACACAATTAGTTACAGAGAAATCTCTACGGATATTAATTGAGAAAGAATGATGAGTGAAGCGTGTTTGAGAGTAAGTGGTGAGAGGGTTTGCTTATAAAGGAGACGTGGGTACAAGGACAAACCATGAAACACAGTGAGTCGAATGAAAAGTTGCCACAGAGATAGGGAATGTATTGGTTGTTTAAGCTCACCAAATTTCCTACTATATTCTCCGAGTCCACCGACTTTATTCATTTAAAAGTATTTGTTGTAAGCCTTAATTGATCGTTCCGATGTCGTCTGTGTGTTTTTAGTTAAGAAACCGTTTCCTATAATAATCGTCTTATTCAGACAGACAACTGTGGTGTGTATTGAATGCTTGAATCGGTTACGAAGCAATCTGCTTTTGCCAAAATTGATTGCGTCGGCAAATCCAAAACGAAACGGCAGCTGCAAAGACAGACAACTGTGGTGTGTATTGAATGCTTGAATCTGTTATGAAGCAATATGCTTTTGCCAAAATTGATTGCGTCGGCAAATCCAAAACGAAACGGTAGCTGCAAAAGGATAATGAGGCGGCCATGACAACAACAAAAGAAAGTGTAGACCACCTAACGATAGTGCACCAGCTTGTGTCTATTGGAAATCGTACAGCAATGTGTGGACTTGTAATTTGAAGGTTTTCTGTTTTCACAAAGGTGCCGGTGGTGTTGACCATATCAATGTTCTAGAAAACACTCCAATATGTTCTCCATGTCAATGTTTTAAACAACACGCCATATTATAGAAATATCGTAAGTAGACATATCATGTATTCTCCATTACCTTTCATCTTGTAAGTAGATATATCTATTATTCTTCCTGAAGATTTATGTAAATTTGAAAACACTTTCTATACTAAATGGGCTGGGCTATTTCAGATCACAAGAATTTTGAAGATTTATGTAAATTTGGAAACACTTTCTATACTAAATGGGCTATTTCAGATGACAAGAATTTTCAGGTTAGAGATAATGTTTTTATTATGTGTTAAGTTTGAAATTGGTTTGATATTTTGTAGAAGATTGTTGAGATATTCTTTCAACATCTCTATTTAAATCTGACTCTAACTATATATCTATGTACATTAATGTGTATTATATATAACAAACATGATTATTTGTCCATAATGATTATTTTCATCTTTTTCGTATTAGAGCCGATCTGGCTTAGCTCCCTCACGGGAGGGCCAGGAATATGTGAGATTAATTTGTGTTATAGAAAAAGGTTAGTGTAGGTATGTGAGCGTAGATATTTTCTGTGTGAGTGATTTTTTTATTATTATCACCTTTAGTGATCCCTGCACAGATTTGTGTGACCGTTCTGGCGATCTTGACGTTGTGATTGAGCAGAAGCGGAGTGCTTGATCTGTTGAGTCGCCGATCTGTAATCCCAGAGAGGAGCCATCGCTCGTGTTGAGGGGGACCCGTCACATAAATTGTTGTATCACGTTTGAATCCGCTATTGAAATTCCATCACTCGAATACCATCACTGGCATATATTCAACCCATAGACAAATTGGAATCTTGGCATCTGTAGGCGAGAGTCTTTAGCAAGATTGAGCAATCACAAGGATAAAGCGTTTGGAGGCTGTGCCCAGGCTTAGGCTCAAAATTATTTAATGGTGTTGCTATGTTATCAGCCAATCAAAATTCATCTTTTAGAGAGGAAGAGAAAGCACAATTCAATTTATGTTGTTGCTGTGGAAGTTTCGGAAACCGATTGTTTTATACTAGATCACTGCATTTGTCATCTGTTATCATTGTGGAATCAGAGCTGTGAAAAGTGTTATAAGGGCCACGAAGAAAACGAGCTGCAAATTTATTGGGAGATGGCGCATGCATATTGCATATGACAACTCCAACGAACTTCTATTTTTGCAATATTTTCACCACTAGCAAATTTAAAGATTGTAAGGTTGGGTCATCAAATATTGGTGCCGACATTGATAGTATGTGTGAAAGTTTCTTATTAACTATATATAAGCATTATTTTTTAATTGGGTGAGCATCCTCTCTCCTATTCATGAATAGCTTGTGATTCTTAATGAATAGGATAGCTTGTGATTCTTAATGAATATAACTAGCAAGAACATTGTGTTGCCTCATGGAGAAGAAAGAGTTTATGTGTGTTTGTGAAGGTCACTTGTATTATCTAGAGTACTCTCCTAGATCCTGTTGGATTCAACTAGCTATATAGATCGGTAGTTACTTGGCTACTTCTTTGTCAAACTTATTGAGCTATGTACTTTGTCATAGTTAAGTATTCAATATTGTTACCCACTACAATTTATTTATTGATAGTCAAAAGTTGTTGCAGTTTAAATGATTCAAGTGGGAGGCTTGAAGTTGTCTAGGAGAAAGAGCATAAACAGTCACAATAGTTCATGAAGACCAAATTGGACAAGAGAATAATGTAATTTGTGATTTGTTTGTAAATTTTGTAATGTAAGTATTAAAGGGGAGTGTTAGACATAATGCTTCCATTAATGTTGTGTGCTAAGTTTGAAATTGATTTGATATTTTGTAGGAAATTGTTGAAATATTCTCTCAACATCCCTATCTATATTTGAGATTAGTTAGATCACTCTAACTATATATCTATGTACCCTAGTGTGTATTATGTACAATAAAAATGATTATTTGTTGTAATTGCTCCACAACAACAAGAATTTGAAATGAATCATATATTTAGTTATATGAATTATATATTTATTAACTATTACTTTATTTTAGTTTTATACTTTGTAAGTATGAAAAGGATCATTTTTTTTACAGTGTTAATTCTTTTCTTTCCATCCACATTTTAGGTTTGTGTCCAATCCATATTAAATGATAGAAAAATTACATTAGATTTAATTTCTTTAAATACTTCATAGATTTGGAGTTGAATGAATTGGTATCCATACTCTTAGTGAATTATTTTGGTGTAAATTTATTTATACATATTCTTTTATATATAATTTGTTTTGTGTAAATTTATTTATACAATTTTTTTTATTTCTTTATATAGTAGTTTTTTTATTATTAAGTGTATATATCAATTCAAAAAATAGAGAGATTCATATTTATATCTATATTTGATGAATATATAGTATTTATTATTATTATTAATAAATTGTTATTATTATTATTATTTTTACAGTATCTATATTATTATTATTTTTTATTCGTAATAAATTGTTGGAGTTAAAGAGAAAGTTGGAATTTGGATAATTGATATACAACATGAAAAGTATGGGTGGTGATATGACATAATTTACTATCCCTTAATAGCTAATCTAGGTAAAACTTGACAAGGTGTAATAAAAGTTGGCAAAGCCAAGCTATCAATAAAATCCTAATTGCAATTAATGGAGGGAAGATAAGAGCAACTATCATACATGCAAAGAATTATATCTTACACATGGATTAACTGAAAGCAGTTGGCAGTTTATTGGGCACTGATAACAGAGGCTGGGTAGCCCATGCCAAGAAAAAATAAGCATTTAAGGGAAACTTAAATGATGTATCAATGAAATTGAAAAGTGTTGAAGGTGGGTATTGATTGAACGCCTTTATGAAGGTGTTTAAATGTAGGGGCCAATAGTAAAAGAAATATGCTCTTCACAGTCACTGGTTACCTACAATATCTCTTACGATCCTGCCATGTTCACTCCTCTTACATACTCTCAATGCTTTAAATTAAGACCCTAACCAATGAAAATACCATAAGTGATTGTTTCTTCCATATGTGTGAATTTTATAACACATTTAAGCCGTATTAACACACGCAAACTACAGAGGATAACATGCAAACATTTGAGGATAAATTGCAATAAATAATCACTTCGACATAATTTAGTGTCCCATGCTGCTGAATCTAGAAGAGATGAAGTGCACCCTCGTTGTTTAATTCAAACTATTGTAAATGAAGAGCCCATATTTGTTCACGAGTGTGCCTCAGAATGCAAAAGGCTATCTACACTCTTAGTTCAGATTTACACTTCAAATATTATAACCTGCAACTACAAACAGAAAAACTAGGAACCACCTATAAAAACATAATATATGCATCTACTAGAAACAATATAGGTAAAAAATATTAGGGGCAATCACCTTTCCTTCCACAATACCCTAAATATCAAACTCCTCCAAAATATTTGCAGCCTATACTTCCATGGTATAAAATTGTGGGTGACCTCCAATATGTGTCACGTAGAGATATAGACAAGTCATATTTGGAAGCACTAAAAGCACACTTCAACAAATTGATAGGTGACAAAAGAAATTAGATATACAACCAATCATAGGGGTGATTGCTTGTCTTAGGTCAAAATCAACCTTCCAATCACTGGAAATTTGGGCATCTCAACCAACAACCCATGACAAGCCTTTGTGCCTCTCACATGCATAGATCGACATCAGGGCATCATACCTACCGAATCCCTCTTACAACTCCCTCCCATAGAAAATATTCCTTGGAAACCTTGTGAGATATTAGTTTCTCTACTTTAATACCATGTTAAAATTTTAACTCATTGTTCACAATTTCACTCAAATAATTACAACCTAGAATGACAAACTGAAAGGCTAGGAAACCTGTGCAAATGAAACATAAGGGACGACATGTTCCATTTATTATGACAAACAAGTATTGATACATAGATCTGGGTGCTTTTATTTGGAGCAAGAGTTTCTTCTTTCTTATTAGCTTCAATCCATGTATCATTTCCCCATGTATGCTAACGTTTGTATAGAGATGGGAAGTTAAGGATGTGATGGGAAAAATAGTAGAAAAAAACTCTGCTAGCATGGAATATGTGAAGGAGAGGATCACAATGTTGGGTCAATTTACACAACAAAAAATAGATGAGGACAACAAAAAATATGAGATTATGTTGAAGATGTTGCAGGAGATGAAGGATCCTATTCAACACTCCCATGAAGAAAGCATGAATGAATCCCAAGGGCATGGGAAGGTGTGGGTGGGAGAACTGAAAACTAGACAGATAGAATTGATGTCCAAAAACCTCTAAATGCAAGGATGTCAACATAAACACTCCACATATATCAATACATATTGGCCAAAGTGGGAGTTAATTGCATACTCAAGCTTGGAAGGAGGGTTATAGACCCTTCACAGATGTTTGGGCAGGCATTGGGATCCAATTAATCACCACTAGTATAGATGATACTCCAACCTCAAGGATCTAGGTATTGTATTACTTTAGTCACTTTCGTGTTAGCTAGGTTAACTTCACCTTGACATAGCTCAATAGTTCATTAGCTAGCTTCGGTCAATGGAATGAACTTGATATGTGATATGGAGAAAGGTTGTTTTATCAATGGAATGTGAATTTGTTTTATTTTAGACTACACAGTGATGATATGATAAAAAATATAGACAATCTAGCAAGTATATTTGTAGGATGTACTAAGAGTAGAACTATGTGAAAGTAGGTGTTAATGTTACTGTTTTGAAAGACTTGGATATGAACTGAAGCATATTTTGTTATCCTTAAAAAATTGAAGTATAGACTACCAAGTGAAGCCACCACTCCTATATATCAAGAGTGAGTTTTAGAAGCTTAATGCAACCCCACTGAATTTTTCTATGTATTGGTAAACCCTATATCCTTTTGTATCATAATTTAATCATGAGAAGATTGTATAGAAGCAAAAACAAGCAAAAATATACTTCATTATCTAGATTTAGTGTGTTCAAAATAATATTATTGTTTACACTACTTTGATTCAAAAAACTATATGAAAATGGGCATTATCCATGAAATCATGTTGAAATTTTCAGTACATGGTAAGCAAACCTGCATTTAGAAATAAAATAAAACCTACTACTAGGCTTGAATCTTTGCAAATTTGCTTACACGAAAATTATATTCAGAAATTTTAGAACTGTTAAAACATCATCCTACTAGTTAAGTCAAAACATCAGATAGCTAAGTGCTATATCTACCCAAACCACTGGAAATCATATCAGTAAGTATAATTTGCAACTCCAATCACATGCCTTAATTAGAATGAAAATACAGATTACAAAACAAACTAGCTCAAAATCTCTTACATCTATGCACTAGCTGATGTGCCCTTCCTCTCTTCAACCCTTAAACAACATTTAGAAGTGATTCTGGGTGACCATAGCAGTGATAAAAATGTTGAAACTCAGGCCTGGGAAAATTCCTGAAACTTTATGGGCATGGTTTCACGCTTGAGCAGTGATGAAGAAGGTCATTTGGCACGTTCTAGGCACAAGTTAGGCAGTTTTAAGCAAGTTTCAGACCTTGAATCAACATAAGAGGAAAATCTGGGTTGTTTCATAGTACAATTGAGCATGGTTAAGGACTATTCCAGGCTATTGATCTGATTGCTAACCCTCTTCTGACCTCAAATCAATAGAAAACAACTTTGTATGTATTGCTGGGAAAATATGTGGGTAAACAACAACAGTATAAGAAACTTCTGGGTATAAAAGTGATTCTCAAAATCAAGTCTGTCCACTCTCTCCTCCTATATCGGTAGTTCTAGGCACATACAGAGTAGTCTGATGGACTAATCAATAATAGTGTTAGTTTTGATGGCTTAAGTTTACTGTTTTAAGTCACAATTTGCTTGCTGCCCTCTTTTATTTTAATTCTGATTTTCAATTTGCAGCATAACTATTGAATGCTCTTTAATTGTACTAGCATTGTGTAACTTGAGTTGGGTAACCCGTTATAATATTTGGGCACTTTTATTTAATCATTTCATTAAGTTATTCATTTTATTTTACATGCTTACTATTGCTGGTCACTAGTATAATATATTAAACACTTAATCACTTCTACCTAAGACAAAGAGGAGTCAAGTCTTTACCTTTAGCAAAGGCCTCCTTGGCTCAAGGCCAAAACTTGCCTCTTTGCAAGAGAAGTATTTGAGAAGAGTTATCTTGGAAGAATTCTTTCAAAGGAGTTGGAAACTCCATATGTTATTAACTTATTTGGCATAAATAAAATCTTAAGTACCTTGGGCACATCCCAAGGGAGCACCTTCATACTTGTGTTTCTTTAAATGTCATAATCATTTTGGTAATTAGCACTCAACTCTTTGCACTCTTACACTTGGATAAGCATTATTCACCCTTAAAGTCCATGTGAGATATTTTAATGTTGATGCTATTTCTCATGACATGTTGTACTTATAAAGTTTGAGCACTATCTTCCTCACAACTAAAGCTTAAGCTAATTCATTTGGATGCATGTTATGTTATTTTGAGCTTATTGTACTACCTCATAATTCAATATGTTAAATGCTTCATCACTTAAATAAATATTTAGGGATCTAGCTCATTGAGTTCATCTTTCACTTAAGCTCGTCTAGATCAATATAGATTTTGCTAGGAGCCTTTCTCATCCTTTATCCTAGCTGAACTAGGGACCTTAGTTTCAACTCATTAATTTTTCTAAGTGTCCTTATCCCAAAAGTTTGAGTGTAACAATTTCAACTCCATCTAATTACTCTAAATTCTCTTAACCTTCTCGCAAATCTCTCAAAGCAATACTTTGGAAAGTTGGCCAATTAGTATTGTCCTTCTAGCCTTGCTCTTGGAAACTCCAATTATTACTTAGGAACCTTTGGTTGGGGACACTTCCCTTGGTTAGTATAGTTCTTCCCTTAGAGCTAGGAGATCGAAAGAGAGATGATTATTCCTGGTAGTGATTACATGTCATCCTTAACCCATGTAGTTACACGATATGAGTAATCAATAATACTGACATTCATGACCCTTGTTTAGTATAGCAAACCCAAAACTCTGCTTGAATAATGGCACGAGGAATTGTCCGCTTAGTCTTGATGATATGATAGAGCATCAAGATATATACACTCTCCATCTTGTCCCAATCAAAATCAAGCAAACTATCCCCTCACACCTCAAAACCATAAAGGATTGTGGGCCAAATAATAGAATCTATGAGATCCATCTTGAACGATGTACCTTGGAAGTCGTTTCAAAAACATTATCGCTCAAGTAGAGCAAGGGACCCATGCCCCTTATTGTTCTTATATATGAGTGCTTTCCTCAACCTAAACCTAGGCTTTGAAAATTGGAAATTGAAATAGGTTTGATGTGGCAATCTCAATCGCTTTCCCACAAAACAAGATTTGCAAATCTGTAAGGACATTCTTTGAACCATTGAATATCATCACGGTAAAGTCCCCTCCCCATAATACTGATATATTTAGGTGGTGTTGTGTATGTTATTTGGTAGAGTATTTTTTTCAAATAGTTGATGTACTGAAAAGTTTATTTCCGGTCTAGGACTTTTGTCAAACAATTTGCATCATATTCACAATGTTTGGCACACAATGGAAATTTATTGATCTCAACACCACAAAACAACATTACATTTCAATCATTTAACAAGAATATGCCCAAACTGTTATAATTAGAGACCATAGATGGTATTTATTGCAAAATACATACCATAGAAATAAATGAAGGTGGTTCTATTTTTAACTAGTTGTAACAGCATAATATAATTAGGTAACTAAATCAGATTTTAACATTATTAGCAGACCTGTGAAGTAGCACCATCTGACTGTCCTCTTGGATGACGAAGCAACCTCCCTTTTCGACACTCCTATGCTTTAGATATTTGACAGTGCACAAGTAAATAATAGCAACTGGGTACGATGGCAGTGACAGGCTTCAACTAGCCCACCCATCAGTCCTCACATATCCTATTTGACAAGAAGATTGACTATAGATAGCACACCCAGTTCAGTAATATGTGGATTAGCTTGAATGTACAACTCCCTCAGGTAAAACACAACCCCTTTTATGACTGGTTTGAATGTATGATGGTTTTGATAGGTGGGAGGCCCAATGGAATGTGCCCAACAACACATTTTGACTCCTCTACAAGCAACGTACAACAGTACAGTCACAACATGTATGTCACTCAGTCTTGGTGTATACCTTCTCTAACTTCTCCTCAAGGTAGTCCCACCTTCCCTCACATGTCTGTGCCCTCCTCTTCTTCAATGAAACTCAAAAAATGAAGCCAGACCATTCTTCATAACTTCAGTACATAGCATGAAGACCAAAATCAGTGGATGGATGAAGATCTAGTGATCTTCCCAACTCAGTGCATCCTCTTAGACAAGTGCACCCTTCAAGAAATGACTGTAAACTCTACAAATCATGCAAGTTCATAATCAAGGGCACCATGACCATTGTCTGCAAGCATCCACTTAGCTCATCAATCCATGTTCAAGCAAGACATGAACAATGTCACCCGCCGTTGAAGATTGTGATCAAAATGACAAGTGGACACCCATACAAAATGGGGGGTAACAGAGTGCTTGACTGGTATGCAATGTGCATGACTTGATGATAGTTGTAGTCTTTCTAGAACAATCCTCTAAGTATGAAGTAGACACCTCTCCGTGAGAGTACATCCCTTCACATATGGAATAAATTATAAAAGCATTTAGAAGTCCTCCAAAGGATTCACCAAAGCACAATAAAACTCCAAGAAAGGGGATGCACCAATAAGCTCAACAATGCCCTAAAATAGGAATCCTCTCTCAAAGAAAGCCTCTCAAAGCAATGCCAAAACATGATGCCTCTCAACAGGAATCCTCTCTTCAAACAGGATTCCTCTGGTTCTGAAGCCATGTTCTGCTCAAACGAAGTGGCCCATGCCACAAGAGCTATTGACTCCCACTACAAATCCAATGTCATGGATCTGGCTTGCAGTTTACCTTGAGACTACTAGTCTGCATTTATTCTGAGTAATAGATGTTACTGTGTGATCTTCATCAGTTGTTGAATTACTTTGTATATATGCTTCTATCAAAAATTTCGATGTACTGCTCATTGCTCCAGAGTAATTAAGCAAACAGTAGAGTTGTTCAGGAAAAATATAAAATCTTTGAGGTCAGCTGCCATAAATACCAATTCAATAGTCCCCAACCATGACAAATTTGTAACGAAAGTGATAAACATGTTGACTCTCGACAATGGTTTACTGTCTATTTCAAAACCAGTTTGATATTTTGTAATCTCTAAAGCTCTGGAGATAATTATCCAGCTTTTCCTGTCCTTCCCCACTGTAATACCTTAATGATAGTATTAGGATCTTCTCTCTTCTCCTCTGGGATGATTTTAAATGAAGTTCCGCTGTCATGAACAATTTAAACTTCATTTCTCCTGGATGGAAATATGCTATCTATCTGAGGATTTACGTTGGAAGTGTACATAAAAGTGTGAGATAGACCTGAGATATTTAATGTTTGATGACATTTTATTGCAACAAAAAGACGGGGCTACTTCAGATCTGAAATATGTCAAAAGACTGGTTTGGCATTGGACATCAATTGTGTCAAAACAAAAACAAAAAATCCAAACCGCCTCTTTGTTTCCCAAAGAGTGAACAACAAAATACTTCAGTTTCTGCTATGGATCGATTACACAGCTGCTGATTTGTTGGCTTCACTGTTGTTGTTATGTCAGTACCAACACCACCAGAGAGTACTCACACAAACCCAAACCCTTGGATGACAATCGGGTATTAAAACAGGGCACAAGAAGTATATAATTTGATGTGGCAAATGCAAATAACAACAACAACATGCATCGCATACATCAAATAAGGAAAAACAAATGGGGATGAAAAATAGACTGGCGTACCTTAGTGGGCCATGCCAGAAATCCCTTGACTTTGGCGAGCACAATATCTCCGAGCCTTCATTGTCTTCAGGTAGCAGGAGCCTCCATTGTCTACAAGCAGCTGTTTTGCCTCCTCATCTTTTAGTCATGCCATGTCGTAAAAACCCTAATAGCAACAACAAACCTAACCCTTATTATTATTCCTGTCTAGCATACCCTGCACAAGAATTATACCCTCCCAGTCCTCATCCACAATTTCCATAACACCATTAATTATCAGACGCCGCAATAGTGTTAATGCCTCTAACAATTGATTACCTGTTAAATTGTGGATTAATATTTTAAATGGCAATATTTTCATGGCTCCTTGGAGGAATGGGCTCAGGATGGAGGATATGTTGGCCATGCCTCCTAGGGATATTTTATGATATGGAAAGGGTCATATAGTGTAATATATTTATTTTATATGAATAAAATATAAAGTTTTATTGGTTTTCTTTGATGGGTAGTATTTATTTGGTTTTCACATTACTAAGAGCATCACATTCCACTCTTTTTAATCTTGGTTTACACTTTTTAATAAAATAAACTACAAGGGTAATTTAATAAGAATTTTTTTGTATAGATTTTATATTAAAAAAAAACATTTATTTATAAATTTTAGATATGCATGGTTATCATGACAGGTGGCAAGCCAGGTTGGCTTAAATAAATGACCATGTGATGTAAATTTCATAATTACGTTTTGTATGAATTCCAAGTAATGAAACTACCTATTTTTCTTGTTTGAGATTCCCATGAGACATCAACATTGTTAGAGACACTCTTATGACCAGGTCTAAAATTGTTTTTAAAAACTTCCACGCCTTTATTGAAAATACAACAACTTAGTAAATATTGTGGAGTCTATACACAAATATCCCAGACCCAATCAAGTCAGATATAGTGCATTTCAATCCCAAAATTTTCGTGGCTCCTTGGAAAATGGAGGAATGGGCTCACGATTGAATCAGTTGGCTGCAATCGACAGAATAAAGAATGGAACACTGATTGCAAGCAAAGATTACGATGGAGTTTAACAATTTTGACGGTCCGCTCAATCTCGACCCAACCCATATATATCGACCCAAGCCATTTATATCTCAAGATTTAACATCTCCACCCTCCCATTGATATATAATTACATCAAAGACGTTTTTCTCTGAGGTCGAGTTTTCGACACAGTTCCCAATTTTTGGTCGTTCCTCTGCCTAATCAAAACCATCCATGTATTTCTACACTGTTCCCTACACTCTGTCGTAACAATATTTCTAGACGTCCATCATTTCTAAGGAGGGAACAACCGCGTGCATCAGTTTGAAGGAGGGCACAACTGCTTAGAGAGGCCAAACGTACTGTTGTTTCGCTGGATCTACGCCACTCTAATACCAGCAAGGAAGTCATTTTGCTGCACTGTGAAATCTCCGACTCCGTGGCCATCAAGTGCTTTCCTTACGCTGCTTCCTCTTCTGGACATATCCCTTCTGGATCACATCTAATCCGCCTATTCCCATTCCCATTCCCATGAAAATTGTAACCATGGAGTCTATTTTCCTAATGGGTAGGCTATTACATCATTTTGCAGAGATTTCTCTAAGCTGATTTGCATTTTTCTCATCAATTTTGTGTAGTTTTGTCAATTCACTCTGAATTTGTAATGGCATTATTTATGATTTTGCAGTGGGTTTATTATCCTTCACTCTCCACAAACATAGTAACTAATTACATCTATGTATTTTCAACAAATTTATAGGTTTGAAGTAGATCTGTTAAAGAAATTCACCATGAGCATAAGTGAGCAGGTTTCTTTCAGTAAGCTATTAATGACATACAAAAAGGATAATGGGCTCTATTTCTACTCCTAAATCGCTCAGTTAAATGCATATTTATTGGATATTTTATGGGGGCTAAGATTGAAAGGAATCATCTCCATTAGATACAAATTTTAGTTCAAGCAAAAAAAACAACCATCATTACATATATAACAATGAAACGGCAGTTGAGCGCATTGATAAGGGCAGAATGGAAACTCTCATCAAGTCAATCTCATCCCAAACCCTACCGATATGAAATACACAAAGGCCTTGAACTATTTAAATTATAGGCTACTCTGTATAAGGCCACCTTTGCACTCTAAAATATACCACTTTAACAAGGGCGAGGAAGCGTTCGTTAAGCGGGCTCTAAGAGGGAGGTAGGAGAACGAGGCAGTGAACTGGCAGAGTTAAATGGGCGGATTCCAATGATATTTTTGTCATGAGATTCCTTGAAATGGAGGTCAAATGGAGTCGTTATCTATTTCGGACAGGATTTTATCTATTTCGGACCAGATTTTATGAAAATCAACCTATTTCAACACAATTAGTAGAATTTTTAGACTATTGTATTTGGAAATTTTTTAGTTATGAAAAATCTCTCCTTATTTTGGATATTTGTCTATTATTTGTTTGTGCTCTTAGACTTACGAAATGAAATTGGATCTTGATGGAAGGAAATTAAAAATCAACCTTCATGGATTGAGACAATATTTTGCAAATTAATAATTACTTGATATATTATTCCTGAGATATCCATGACTCTTTTTTAGTGCCTATACATGGGTTATGATTTTTTTTATAGAGGATTTTTACTATGATTGAGTTAATGGTCAATTGATTAAGTCATGTAGATAAGATTGCAAAAGATGATGCAAAATTATTCTTTCCAAGGCTTGTGAAGGTATACTTACAATGAGTTATTCACTATAGTTTTGAATATTTTTTTTTGGATGGAAGAATTGATTTTTTTTGTATGCAAGAATTGATAATTAAAATACTTGTCGATATCTTTTTAAATATCATAAGATCAACTCCTGTAGCTACCACTTTAAACCCACCATACTTCATCTCGTATTGGGCCTAAAAGGAGGACTAAGGCACCATGGAGGTTCTAACCTGGACATGATCAAGGAGGTCTTTTTTCTTAGTGGGGCGATTAATATCGGGAACTTTATTCTCAGGTTGGAGTGGATAGATCTGCAAGGCCTTCAGTGCCGACATAAGAGCTGCCATAAGATATTTGATGCTTTATTTGAAATGGTAATACAAGAACATGCAGAGAAGAACAAGGACGACAACGTTGCCAACAAGGATTCCATGGATGTAATGTTGGGACTAATGGAGAACAATGATATGGAAATCAAGATCACTCGAGACCATAGATAGGCTTTCATTTTTGTAAGTCCATGATCTCTTTGATTTTGATATCTCTCTGTCAATATTATCAATTTATGGATTAAGATGAATAATATGTACTAACAATGGCAACGACTGACGATTTAAGAATTATTAATCATCCTCTAATGTTATCGATCACAATAGTTTGCAAACCATTGTGAAGAAATTTCGTGACCATTATTTGGTTTTATATTAAATTGCAAGGTTTGATTTTGTTTTTTTTTGGTGAAAAATGTGAATCCAGGATATGTTGGGACCTAGAACGAACACGTTCTTTGTGACCTTAGAGTGGGAGATGTCTTGACATGCGTGTTTTTGTTTTTTTATTGTGATTTAATTGTCTCAACTCATTCCTCTCAAATACAAATCTTATTTTATACGCCAAAGTAAACTAAACTTTAAACAACTTCTTATTGAATGTTGAATGTGGTATATTTCTCTTAATGCATACATACTTGTAACCTA
>LPNX010810177.1:79769-93787 GCA_001517045.1 Pseudotsuga menziesii | reverse complement strand
TCACTATGGATCAGCAGATGAAGATGTCAATAAGAGTCCCCATATTTCATGGTAAAGACCATGTTTTCTGGAAGATTAGAATGAAAAACTATTTGATGGCTTTGGGCATTAGTTGAAGAAGGATATAATGTTCCAAAAGACATTCCCATAGATGCAGAAGAAAGGAAGAAATTTTCAGAACATGTAAAGGAATTAAATACATTACAATCTCGAATAAGTAAGAAGGTTCTTGCAAAAGTACTGACCTGTAATAGTGAAAAAGAGCTCTAGGACAAATTGGAAACCATATATGCAGGAGACTTCAAAGTAAATATGGAAAAACTTCAATCTCTCAAAGTACAATATGAAAGTCTAAAAATGAAGGATGAATAAAATATTTTAGAGTACTTCGAAAGAGTTGAGAATCTTGTTAATGTAATCCAAGGTTTGGAAGTAGAAGTACCAGACTATAAGTTAGTTGAAAATATACTAAGAACACTTCCTATGGCATATAATCCTAAATTATCCAATCTTGAAGACCGAGAGAAGCTAGAAGATCTTACCATGGATGAATTGTATGGAATCCTTACAACCTATGAATTAAGACTAGGTATTGATAATCTCCCAAAAGGAGAAGAAACTTTCAAAGTGATCAAGAAAAAAAAATTAGAAGCAAAAGCCTCAGACTAACCATAATGAAGAATCTGATGAAAAAGAAGCCAATTTTATAAAAAAGCTTCAGAAAGGATCAGGGAAGTGCAAAGGAAAACTTCCCTTCAAATGTTTTAATTGTGGAAAAATTGGGCACTTTCAAGCCAAATGTCCTTATTCCAAGGAAGACTCTGAAGATGAAGATGACAAAAACAAACAATAAAGAAAACAAGAAAATTCCACTATAAGAAAAAATACAAAGGAAAAAAGAATTTATAATCAAAAGAAGAACACAAGAGTTCATCTGAGGTTAGTGACAGTGATGATGAAGTCTTTTTTCTAGGTATTGAAGAGTCTAGTGAGATAGAAGAAATTGAGCATAAGGAAGAGTGAGGAGATGAAGTAGAGGTTAATATGGAATAAGAGGTACTCAGTGCTTTGGATGGATTAAGAAGATACAAAAAAAATATAGAGAGATGAAAAGTTTTGTAGTTGAACAACAAGAAGAACATGAACATAAAGAAAAAGAGATGAATAAAATCATAAGCAATATGAAATTCCAAATTCAATATGCAAATAAGATAGAAGAAAGGTTGGAGAAATATCTTAAAGAAAAACAAGCGATCTATGAAAAAATGGAGGCATAATTAGTTCACTTAAGAAAAGAGATTGATGCAAAATTATTCAAACTAGATATGAAAATAGCTCTAAAATTTTAGATGAGATTATAACCACACGAAGAGATCCAAGTAACAAAAATGGAATTGGTTATTCTCAAGAAGAAAATCAAGTTAGCTCAAAATCTTATGCAGCTGCTCTTCCAGTACATTCAAGAAGATAGAGGAATAAAAGACAAGGAATGATGAGAACTCTAGAAGATCATTTCCACCCACCAAGAAGGAATTCAAGATAACTCCAAGGAAGGTTGATTAAAACAAGTATCCTCACATTTTCCTTGGTTATTGTTTTGCATGCACCAACTTTGGACACAAAACTATGAATTGCGGAGCATAGAAAAGGAAAAGTATGAAGGTTAAAAACTGCAACCTCAAGAACAATCAAACAATTGGTCAAGTTAAGAGAAGAAATTCTCACTCATTTGCATCTCTACAAGAAAGAGATTTAGAATGCTCCAATTGTCATAACTATGGACATAAAGCAAGCAATTGCAGATCAATGGAAATCTCAGAAAGACCAAAGGACATTAGAGAGAAAAAGATGTTGTGGAAAGAAAAAAACATTAAAAGAGGAATGTCTTATTTCTTTGAGAAAAAAAGATAAAAGAGATCTATGGTATGTTGATAGTGGGTGTTCTAAACATATGACAAGAGATAAGGACAAGTTTTTAAACTTAAAAGAACAAAATGGTATAGTTACATTTTGTGACAATGCTTCATGTAATATTATTGGGAAAGGTATCGTGAATGTGGGAAAATACAAAGACAAAAATGTGTTTCTTGTAGAAAATATGAAGCCTAGTCTATTAAGTGTGAGCCAAACGTGTGATTAGGGGCACATCTGCATTTTTTATTCTTAGAAATGTGAGATAAGGAAGAAATTAGTAAAATTGATTGGTGTTTCTTCTAGAACTCTCGAAAATGTATACATACTAAATGCAAGACAGTCTGAGAAATGTCATATGAATTTAGTGGATGAAAGTTGGCTATGTCATAGAAGGTTGGGGCACATTAACTTTGACAATATAGCGAAAGTTAGCAATTTTTAGGCATTAAGAAACTTACCAAATTTCACAAAGCTTTCAAATCCTATATATAGACATTGTCAATTACGAAAGCAGACTAGAATAAGGTTCAAAACAAAAGGGTACTCAACCTCAAAACCTTTAGTGTTGGTTCACATTGTCCTCTGTGGACCTACAAGGACCAAAAGTTTGCAAGGAGAATCCTACTTTATGCTGTTCATTGATATTTTACTAGAATGGCTTGGGTATCTTTTCTCAAGGAAAAATCATAAGCTTTTAAAAAGTTCAAATCCTTTAAACTCCTTGTTGAAAATGAAACAGAGCCAAAAATCAAATGTCTTAGATCAGACAATGGTGGTGAGTTCACCTCTAAATAGTTTGATCTCTTATGTGAAACCCATGGAATTAAGAGACAATTCTCTGTTTCTAGAACACCTCAACAAAATGGGATTGCTGAGAGGAGAAATTAAACAGTTCAAGAGCCTGCAAGGATTATGCTCAATGAAGCAAAATTGTGTGATGGATATTGGAGGGAAGTTGTAAACACAACAATACACATACTAAATAGAGGTCATGTTAGGATTAATAGTAATAAGACTCCTTATGAGCTGTGGTTTGGGAGAACTCCTTCATTAAAATACTTCAAGGTCTTTGGAAGTAAGTGTTACATCAAAAGGATTGATGAGAACCTTGGAAAATTTGATGCTAGATCTGATGATAACATTCCATCCATTATTGCCATACCATTTGTATGATAACATTTACTTAAAAATGATCAAAATCCCTATGATTTATTGATCTATGTCTTTAGATGAAGATTTTCATTATGATCTAACATCCATATAATTTGAAATCATTGCATTGGGGAATGCAATATGATCTATTAGCATTGTTAGTATGCATTGATTGCAATAATATTACATTTTGTATCATATCATTAAATTAGACATTTGAAACCAAAATGTAGCCATACTATTGGAACCAACATAGATCCATCTTAACTTTGTCTCTATCAAAGTGTCCACACATATTAAATCCCTTGAGGAGCAAACATTTCCTAAAATTTAGGTATTTAGAAAAGGTTTGCACCTCAAATGATTTGATCTTTATCAACATTTAATAAAACTAAAATTATATTAGATTTATGGTACGATTATATATAGAGAGAATATATATATATATATATATATATATATATATATATATTGTTAATGTTGGAATCCAAACTTTTGGAAATAAATACAAAGATTAGCATTTTATTAACATATTATACAATTATCACACACAGTATAAAGAGCCTATACCTAGTGATCGTGTCGATTCTAAATAGTTCCAATCTACCTTTGGAGGTCTATTTATTGGAAGATAGCTCCCTTGTTGAAAGCACCAATTTTGGTGGCAGAACGCATATCCGAAAAATAAGGTGACAGAACGCATATGAAGAGATGAAATTTAAAGGATGAGGCAGCAATGACCATTTATTTTCTTTGAATACAATCCTCATAATTTAGGAAAAATACATATAGAAAATCGAATCGAACTTTATTTAATTAGTCTTCCAAATCCCGAGGAAATAAAATGTTTGAATGAAGGAATGATACGATCCACACTTACGAATATCTGGAAGTATATGAACGAACGAACTATACGATACAGACTCGTATAACATATATATGACTTCTTGCTTATTCCATCCCATACTCATATATATATATATATATATATAGATGCGATAATGAATTGAGAAACACTAACTACAATACAACACTGCAAAGGGCATCGCGCATAAGAGCCGTCGAGCCCTAGCACGTACTACCCCGACACTTTCGCCTCTCGTCTATATGCTGCTTGCGGAAATAATATAAGTTAATGATCCCACGATTCCCATCACATGAATCCACATGCTCACACCCATCATGAATCCTGCATTGGCCAATGCAGAGGCAGTTGGCCCCTCCTTGGTAGACGGAGAAATTGCCCCACCAGTAATAGGTCTTGAGGTGGAGGGAGACTTAGCTGTCGCTGTGGGATTACTAACCGCCGGAGTTGGAGAAGAAGGGGCCAGAGCAGGAGGGCTCGAAGCTGAAACCACCAAGAAACAAATTAAGTTTACAATTTATTCTCCTCTTCTTCTCGCTGAAGAGACGGACAATGAGAAACAAACAGCGACTACATCACTTAGCAATTAGAACATTATATCCATTTAGTTTACTAATAATTATGTACCTAAAAATTCTGAATATGATGAGGCAATTACCAGCAGGTGATTTACATTGGCTGGGAGACGGAGTGGTAATTTTGCAGGCGCCTGGCAGAGCGAGAGCCCGAGTTTGGTTGATAGGAATCCCCAGGGAATTGTTGGTTGTTGTAAAGAGCTGGCAGAGACAGGGCGCGCTTGTGTTGACGACGGAGGCAAGGGCGGTGCAGCAGCCGTGTGTTGGAGTAGTATTGTTCTGTCCTCCAGGCTGCATGAAGGCGAGGCACGGCGCCAAACTCACCAGAGAAGCACTACATGATGAACTAGCTGGAGGTGTTGACTGAGCCCCAACATTTTCCCCGGCTGCTAAGACGATGAGTACTAGTGCCAATACCAGGATGTTCGCCATTATAATCTGCCAATAGAAATAAATTTTATCCCTATAAAGCGAGGTAAAGCCAAAATAAAAAGCACACAATTAGTTACAGAGAAATCTCTACGGATATTAATTGAGAAAGAATGATGAGTGAAGCGTGTTTGAGAGTAAGTGGTGAGAGGGTTTGTTTATAAAGGAGACGTGGGTACAAGGACAAACCATGAAACACAGTGAGTCGAATGAGGAGTTGCCACAGAGATAGGGAATGTATTGTTTGTTTAAGCTCACCAAATTTCCTACTATATTCTCCGAGTCCACCGACTTTATTCATTTAAAACTATTTGTTGTAAGCCTTAATTGATCGTTCCGATGTCGTCTGTGTGTTTTTAGTTAAGAAACCGTTTCCTATAAGAATCGTACAGACAACTGTGGTGTGTATTGAATACTTGAATCTGTTACGAAGCAATCTGCTTTTGCCAAAATTGATTGCGTCGGCAAATCCAAAACGAAACGGCAGCTGCAAAGACAGACAACTGTGGTGTGTATTGAATGCTTGAATCTGTTACGAAGCAATATGCTTTTGCCAAAATTGATTGCGTCGGCAAATCCAAAACGAAACGGCAGCTGCAAAAGGATAATGAGGCGGCCATGACAACAACAAAAGAAAGTGTAGACCACCTAACGATAGTGCACCAGCTTGTGTCTATTGGAAATCGTACAGCAATGTGTGGACTTGTAATTTGAAGGTTTTCTGTTTTGACAAAGGTGCCGGTGGTGTTGACCATATCAATGTTCTAGAAAACACTCCAATATATTCTCCATGTCAATGTTTTAAACAACACGCCATATTATAGAAATATCGTAAGTAGACATATCATGTATTCTCCATTACCTTTCATCTTGTAAGTAGATATATATCTATTATTCTTCCTGAAGATTTATGTAAATTTGAAAACACTTTCTATACTAAATGGGCTATTTCAGATGACAAGAATTTTGAAGATTTATGTAAATTTGGAAACACTTTCTATACTAAATGGTCTATTTCAGATGACAAGAATTTTCATGTTAGAGATAATGTTTTTATTGTGTGTTAAGTTTGAAATTGGTTTGATATTTTGTAGGAGATTGTTGAGATATTCTTTCAACATCTCTATTTATATTTGGGATTAATTAAATCTGACTCTAACTATATATCTATATACATTAATGTGTATTATGTATACCAAACATGATTATTTGTCCATAATGATTATTTTCATCTTTTTCGTTCCATATATATCTGGTTTAGCTCCCTCACGGGAGGGCCAGGAATATGTGAGATTAATTTGTGTTATAGAAAAAGGTTAGTGTAGGTATGTGAGCGTAGATATTTTCTGTGTGAGTGATTTTTTTTTTATTATCACCTTTAGTGATCCCTGCACAGATTTGTGTGACCGTTCTGGCGATCTTGACGTTGTGATTGAGCAGAAGCGGAGTGCTTGATTTGTTGAGTCGCCGATCTGTAATCCCAGAGAGGAGCCATCGCTCGTGTTGAGGGGGACGACGTATCGATGTTGGTTATTGTTGTTGACGAGATCACTGCGTATAAGGAACCACAGTCACATAAATTGTTGTATCACGTTTGAATCCGCTATTGAAATTCCATCACTCGAATACCATCACTGGCATAGATTCAACCCATAGACAAATTGGAATCTTGGCATCTGTAGGCGAGAGTCTTTAGCAAGATTGAGCAATCACAAGGATAAAGCGTTTGGAGGCTGTGCCCAGGCTTAGGCTCAAAATTATTTAATGGTGTTGCTATGTTATCAGCCAATCAAAATTCATCTTTTAGAGAGGAAGAGAAAGCACAATTCAATTTATGTTGTTGCTGTGGATGTTTTGGAAACCAATTGTTTTATACTAGATCACTGCATTTGTCATCTGTTATCATTGTTGCAGTTTAAATGATTCAAGTGGGAGGCTTGAAGTTGTCGAGGAGAAAGAGCATAAACAGTCAGAATAGTTCATGAAGACCAAATTGGACAAGAGAATAATGTAATTTGTGATTTGTTTGTAAATTTTGTAATGTAAGTATTAAAGGGGAGTGTTAGACATAATGCTTCCATTAGTGTTGTGTGCTAAGTTTGAAATTGATTTGATATTTTGTAGGAAATTGTTGAAATATTCTCTCAACGTCCCTATCTATATTTGAGATTAGTTAGATCACTCTAACTATATATCTATGTACCCTAGTGTGTATTATGTACAATAAAAATGATTATTTGTTGTAATTGCTCCACAACAACAAGAATTTGAAATGAATCATATATTTAGTTATATGAATTATATATTTATTAACTGTTACTTTATTTTAGTTTTATACTTTGTAAGTATGAAAAGGATCAATTTTTTTACAGTGTTAATTCTTTTCTTTCCATCCATATTTTAGGTTTGTGTCCAATCCATATTAAATGATAGAAAAATTACATTAGATTTAATTTCTTTAAATACTTCATAGATTTGGAGTTAAATGAATTGGTATCCATACTCATAGTGAATTATTTTGGTGTACATTTATTTATACATCTTCTTTTATATATAATTTTTTTGTGTAAATTTATTTATACAATTTTTTTTATTTCTTTATATAGTAGTTTTTTTTATTAAGTGTATATATCAATTCAAAAAATAGAGAGATTCATATTTATATCTATATTTGATGAATATATAGTATTTTTTATTATTATTAAAGCTAGTAGACTGTATATAGTACTAAGAGTCACAAAAAGATATATAGGTTCTATGAATGGTCTACCACTACACAAACAACACTAGCGACATAACAAAATCACATACCTTATTTAGTCTATAAAAACTAGTACATCGAGGTATTTCTAAAGGAAACATAACATAAAACAAAGAAAACCACCTAATCATTATCAAAGATCATAACAATGGACACCTTGGACTCATAGGGAATCTTCCTAGCTTAATCTTGAGAAGGAGGCTTCTTGAAGACCACGCTTGTAGTTTCCTTGTCAAGGACAATTTTCTTTGTTTCCAAACTCATGACAACTTTAGCAATTAAGTGAATTTCGATATCCACTCTCCTTATATGTTCCTATGTCTCATCCATATACAACAAATCTCTTTTTTCTCATCCTCGCTCTCCATCATGGCTCTTCCCATGATAATATTTATGTACCAATATAAGGCCATGATTTTCGCATATTTTCTTTCTGTGGTATGAGAAGGACCGTCATCAATAAACCATGGTTCCATGTCATGTTGATTCCCTATAACTCCCACAATTCTCTTATCTTCCTGGACCCAATTCCCAGTCTCCTAAATGTCCCTCTAGAACGAAGGAGAGAGAAAATGAACTTGTAATTACCCTTGGCTTCCTGAATTCCCTTTTGCACTTACAACATGTGGGATTTTCGAAGACCATTGGCATGGCTACGAGTGTTTTTCCTACTCACCATGTTAACCACACCCTATGTATCCTCTTCTTCTTTGTTCAAAGGCAACGAATCCTCGACTAGAGCCCCTTGGTACCCATTCTCATATTCAACTACCATGCCACC
The DNA here is from genome assembly GCA_001517045.1 of Pseudotsuga menziesii. Lineage (NCBI taxonomy): Eukaryota > Viridiplantae > Streptophyta > Pinopsida > Pinales > Pinaceae > Pseudotsuga > Pseudotsuga menziesii. Next base: position 85,310 of record LPNX010810177.1, on the reverse strand, counting down.
AACACAATTAGAAATATGCCCCCATATAAGCTATTGAAGGCCTGAGATCAACACACACATTTTGGTCCAAACATCAACTAGGCCAAGCAATGTGGTTATGCATCCCCTATCTTTTGTTGTCCATCATTACATGAAATTAAAAATCATCCTTTGCAGATCAAGCAATTAACCTTCCCACCATGGTATTTGTTACCTCCCAATTGAGCCTACACACTACAACAAAAACTGGATTTAGCGTCAAATTTAGTGCCAAATTTTAGTGTAATTTTTTCCCAATTTTGGTGAACAATCCAGCGCTAAACTTGGCGCTATTGTACAATTTCATAAAATGCCATCTATTGCATCTTTTTTCCCGTCCTTTTTAACATCCATTTTTGTGTCCATTTGTGCGCCCAATTTTTTGCATCTTTTGTTACGCCCTTATTTGCACTCAATTTTGCACCTTGTATTGAATCTTTCTTTGTGTCCTTTGTTACATCCTTGTTTGCACCCATTTTGATGCTCATTTTTGCATCCAATGTTGTGTCTTATTTTGATCCTAGTTTTTCATCGAGTCTTGCACCCAATTTTGCACCATGTTTTGCATCAAATTATGTGTCCAATTCTGCATCTAGCGTTACATCTAGGTTTGCATCCAATTTTGGGCCCAATATTGCGTCTAGTTTTGCATCTAGTTTTGCATCCAATTTTACTTATAATGTTGCATCCCTTTTTGCATCTAATTTGCATCTTGTTTTACATCTTTTTTGTGTCTATGTTTGTGCCTAATGTTTCATTTCGTTTTACGTCATATTTTGCATCTAGGTTTGCACCTAGTGTTGCATCCTGGTTGATATCTTTTTTTGCATCTATGTTTGAGCCCAATGTTGCACCCAATGTTGCGCCTAGTGTTGTGACTAGTTTTGCACCCATGTTTGTATCTAATATTGCATCGATTTTTGTGTCCAATGTTGCATCCCATCTTGCATTCAATATTACGTCTAGTTTTACATCCAATGTTTCGTCCCATCTTGCATCCAATAATGTCTTGTTCTAAGTTTTTGTTTGCGCCAAGTGTTGCTTCCATTTTTTCACTTGGTGTTACGCCTATTTTTATGCCCATCAACACACCATATTTTGTGCTCAATTTAATGTCCAATGTTATGTCTAGTTAGGAGTCCACTTTTGCATCTAGTTTTTGGCCTAGTATTGCATCTAGTTTTGACTCATTAATTGTGTCTAGTGTTGAGTCTCTTTTTGCATCCAATTTTGTGTTTAATGTGACATCCATTTTTGTGTCCACATTTGAGTCTGACATAAGGTCCACTTTTGCATCTACTTTTGTGTTTGGTGTGACGTCTACTTTTACATCTTGTTTTGCATTTAGTGTTGCGTCTAATATTGCATCCATATTGCACTACTACATTTTTTACCTTTAGAAATACATTGCAATATCATTAGGGCATGGCAGAATCGAACCACCAACCTCCTGCTTATAAGGGAGGTGCTCTTCCATTGATCTAGAACCCTTTAAGAATCGGGAAGATGAGCAATATTAACACATTAGATTTCATCATTTGTAATTCTAATAAAAGATAATAAGATTCAAAGACAGTCATGCTTAAAATCCAATTTATTTTTCCAAACACATTAATAAGCACAAAAATCTATCATGATCAGGCAACAAAATATCAAACAATTATGCAAAGTATTAAAGTGGTCCGCAAAAGGGTCTTAGAGAAAAAGATAATATATTGATGCATACCTAATAACCTAAATTTGAAAAGGACAAAGAATAAGGGATGTGTTTAAGAAATAGTTGTAGGATCCAATTGAGGATGTGTGTTGCTACATAAATGTTGCTATTCACCGATGATGTGATTTTGTTCAGCAATGGGATGGTAAGAGAAGCACTCATGAATGGTTAATTAAAGAATTTTCCTACCATGTGTATCATATATGATCTAATGAATTTTTAACAATGAACACCAACAAAGAGGATTTATATTATGTGCATTATTTATAATCTAAAAATTAGTAAGATGTCATCAGGGAAAAGCATCATACTGGTTTCCACAATTGATAAGGCCACAAGGAGGTAGATGAAGTTGAGGGGTTTCCCATCTTACTTACGATTGTTCGATCAGGTATATTGGGTCTACACCTTAATTCAACATCATACTTTAATTTCGAAGGTAGAGGAGGTCTGAAATTACTTCCTGATATGGCCAATGAATCTGCCTACTTATTTTCACTTTTGGGAATTAAATGAATGTTGAAAGCAAGCAAGAATTTATCAATCAAGTCCAATACCTCATTTCTATATGCTTTCAATCTTGGCTACTTGGTCTGGTACAAATTTATGACTTGTTGGACAACTAATTTTTTACACCAAAAAACCATAAAAACCATTTTCTTCCTATTCATAAGAATAAAAAGAAAAGATGAAATACATCTTCTCAAGTTATTAATAAAGCAAATCATAAAAGATCAACCCACGATTCAGTTATACAAATAACAAAACCAACTAACTATCCTTAACCAGAGGTTAAGTACTTGAAATCATTCCATCAACAAAGGGTTCTAAAAAACGAAAATCTTATAACTATCTTTATAAAGGAAATCTTCCTACCAAGAGAACGTAAGCACAAATTGATTGGAATATAAAAATAATAATTAAAGAAAAAACCCAAAATTTCCAACAGATTTTTCTCCAACAATTAAAACTAGAATAGCTCATTAACATGGTAAATATGTACACACATCCCTCTGCATGGATTCATGTGAAACAATTCTTGATTTTTATTTTTTCCCTGTATCAGGAATCGTAATAAATTGTTGGAGTTAAAGAGAAAGTTGGAATTTGGATAATTGATACACAACATGAAAAGTATGGGTGGTGATATGACATAATTTACTATCCCTTAATAGCTAATCTAGGTAAAACTTGACAAGGTGTAATAAAATTTGGCAAAGCCAAGCTATCAATAAAATCCTAATTGCAATTAATGGAGGGAAGATAAGAGTAACTATCATACATGAAAAGAATTATATCTTACACATGGATTAACTAAAAGCAGTTGGCAGTTTATTGGGCACTGATAACAGACCCTAGGTAGCCCATGCCAAGAAAAAATAAGCATTTAAGGGAAACTTAAATGATGTCTCAATGAAATTGAAAAATGTTGAAGGTGGGTATTGATTGAACGCCTTTATGAAGGTGTTTAAATGTAGGGGCCAATAGTAAAAGAAAGATTCTCTTCGCAGTCACTGGTTACCTACAATATCTCTTACGATCCTGCCATGTTCATTCCTCTTACATACTCTCAATGCTTTAAATTAAGACCCTAACCAATGAAAATACCATAAGTGATTGTTTCTTCCATATGTGTGAATTTTATAACACATTTAAGCCATATTAACACACGCAAACTAGAGAGGATAACATGCAAACAGTTGAGGATAAATTGCAATAAATAATCACTTCGACATAATTTAGTGTCCCATGTTGCTGAATCTAGAAGAGATGAAGTGCACCCTCATTGTTTAATTCAAACTATTGTAAATGAAGAGCCCATATTTGTTCACGAGTGTGCCTCGGAATGCAAAAGGCTATCTACACTCTTAGTTCATATTTACACTTCAAATATTATAACCTGCAACTACAAACAGAAAAACTAGGAACCACCTATCAAAACATAATATATGCATCTACTAGAAACAATATAGGTAAAAAATATTAGGGGAAATCACCTTTCCTTCCACAATACCCTAAATATCAAATTCCTCCAAAATATTTGCAGCCTATACTTCCATGGTATAAAATTGTGGGTGACCTCCAGTATGTGTCACGTAGAGATATAGACAAGTCATATTTGGAAGCACTAAAAGCACACTTCAACAAATTGATAGGTGACAAAAGAAATTAGATCTACAACTAATCATAGGGGTAATTGCTTGTCTTAGGTCAAAATCAACCTTCCAATCACTGGAAATTTGGGCATCTCAACCAACAAACCATGACAAGCCTTTGTGCCTCTCACATGCATAGATCGACATCAGGGCATCATACCTACTGGATCCCTCTTACAACTCCCTCCCATAGAAAATATTCCTTGGAAACCTTGTGAGATATTAGTTTCTCTACTTTAATACCATGTTAAAATTTTAACTCATTGTTCACAATTTCACTCAAATAATTACAACCTAGAATGACAAACTGAAAGGCTAGGAAACCTGTGCAAATGAAACATAAGGGACGACATGTTCCATTTATTATGACAAACAAGTATTGATACATAGATATGGGTGCTTTTATTTGGATCAAGAGTTTCTTCTTTTTGATCAGCTTCAATACATGTATCCTTTCCCCATGTATGCTAACGTTTGTATAGAGATGGGAAGTGAAGGATGTGATGGGAAAAATAGTAGAAAAAAACTCTGCTAGCATGGAAGATGTGAAGGAGAGGATCACAATGTTGGGTCAATTTACGCAACAAAAAATAGATGAGGACAACAAAAAATAAGAGATTATGTTGAAGATGTTGCAGGAGATGAAGGATCCTATTCAACACTCCCATGAAGAAAGCACGAATGAATCCCAAGGGCATGGGAAGGTATGGGTGGGAGAACTGAAAACTAGACAAATAGAATTGATGTCCACAAACCTCTCTAATGCAAGGATGTCAACATAAACACTCCACATATATCAATACATATTGGCCAAAGTGGGAGTTAATTGCATGCTCAAGCTTGGAAGGAGGGTTATAGACCCTTCACAGATGTTTGGGCAGGCATTGGGATCCAATTAATCACCACTAGTATAGATGATACTCCAACCTCAAGGATCTAGGTATTGTATTACTTTAGTCACTTTCGTGTTAGCTAGGTTAACTTCACCTTGACATAGCTCAATAGTTCATTAGCTAGCTTCGGTCAATGGAATGAACTTGATATGTGATATGGAGAAAGGTTGTTTTATCAATGGAATGTGAATTTGTTTTGTTTTAGACTACACAGTGATGATATGATACAAAATATAGACAGTCTAGCAAGTATATTTGTAGGATGTACTAAGAGTAGAACTATGTGAAAATAGGTGTTAATGTTACTGTTTTGAAAGACTTGGATATGAACTGAAGCATATTTTGTTATCCTTAAAAAATTGAAGTATAGACTACCAAGTGAAGCCACCACTCCTAGATATCAAGAGTGAGTTTTAGAAGCTTAATGCAGCCCCACTGAATTTTTCTATGTATTGGTAAACCCTGTATCCTTTTGTATCATAATTTAATCATGAGAAGATCATATAGAAGCAAAAACAAGCAAAAATATACTTCATTATCTAGATTTAGTGTGTTCAAAATAATATTCTTGTTTACACTACTTTGATTCAAAAAACTATATGAAAATGGGCATTATCCATGAAATCATGTTGAAATTTTCAGTACATGGTAAGCAAACATGCATTTAGAAATAAAATAAAACCTGCTACTAGGTTTGAATCTTTGCAAATTTGCTTACACAAAAATTATATTCAGAAATTTCAGAACTGTTAAAACA
>LPNX010810177.1:54192-78391 GCA_001517045.1 Pseudotsuga menziesii | reverse complement strand
ACTCTAAATGCTCTTAACCTTCTCACAAATCACTCAAAGCAATACTTTGGAAAGTTGGCCCATTAGTATTGTCCTTCTAGGCTTGCTCTTGGAAACTCTGATTATTACTTAGGAACCTTTGGTTGGGGACACTTCCCTTGGTTAGTATAGTTCTTCCCTTAGAGCTAGGAGATCGAAAGAGAGACGATTATTCCTGGTAGTGATACATGTCATCCTTAACCCATGTAGTTACACGATATGAGTAATCAATAATACTAAGATTCATGACCCTTGTTTAGTATAGGAAACCCAAAACTCTGCTTGAATAATGGCACGAGGAATTGTCGGCTTAGTCTTGATGATATGATAGAGCATCAAGATATATACACTCTCCATCTTGTCCCAATCAAAATCAAGCAAGCTATACCCCCACACCTCAAAACCATAAAGGATTGTGGGCCAAATAATAGAATCTATGAGATCCATCTTGAACGATGTGCCTTGGAAGTGGTTTCAAAAACATTGTCAATCAAGTAGAGCAAGGGACCCATGCCCCTTATTGTTCTTATATATGAGTTCTTTCCTCAACCTAAACATAGGCTTTGAAAATTGGAAATTGAAATAGGTTTGATGTGGCAATCTCAATCACTTCCCCACAAAACAAGATTTGCAAATCTGTAAGGACATTCTTTGAACCATTGAATATCATCACTATAAATTCCCCTCGCCATAATACTGATATATTTAGGTGGTGTTGTGTCTGTTATTTGGTAGAGTATTTTTTTCAAACAGTTGATGTACTGAAAAGTTTATTTCCGGTCTAGGACTTTTGTCAAACAATTTGCATCATATTCACAATGTTTGGCACACAATGCACTAGTACAAAAGTGCGGATTTTTCCACGGAGGTTTTCCATGTTTCTTACTTTTTAGTGTAAAATCCGATGTAACAGGAACGAGGCGTCACTGTATCCACACCTAGCCATCGCTGTATGCACGCCGAGACTCTTAGCCGTCACTGTATCCATGCCTAAAGCCTTGGACGTCGCTGTATCGATGCCTATCCGTTGCTATAGCGATGGCACCGTCTTTTGTTGACTTTTTACAAAAAGAAGGCGCGTCTTTTGAACAGAAAGAAGGCGCGTCTTTTATTCCTCTAGGCACTCAAACACTCCATTTCCTCAACGATCGATGACCTGCATTGTCATGGCAGCAGAAATGCTCAATTCTCCTAACAATCGCAAAACATTGAGCAGAGCCACGCAGAGCTTCTCCGGTTCAGCCATGAAAGGCACGCAGAGCTTATCCGGTTTCAGCCATGAAAGGCACGCAGAGCGTATCCGGTTCGACTTCAAATGGTAAGTACATGTTCAAAACCGTTCAATATTCGTTACTATGTTCAGCCCAAGTTCGATTCCCTAAAAGAGTTGTGTCAGTGTAAGAAGAAAATGAAATAAATCGCATCTGGGGTTTTACTTTTGGGTTATCTGGTTTGAATTTTGTATTGGATTAATGGCGAAATGGATGGAAACCAGAGGACTGGATTTGTGTTTTATGTTATTTTTATTGTTTTGGGTGTTTCTGGATTAACAAATTTGCAGAATCCGAGGAGAGAGGTTGAGAAATGGAGGAGCTTCATAGGGAGTTGGGGGAAGCAAAGTTAGCAAAGGAAAGGCTCGAGATCGAATCCCGTTCTATTTTAGACAGTCCTCGACTTACACAATCCTCAATTGAGATGAGTGAGAAACAAGGAATAAAAAAATCATAGTATATATTTTCCACTTGATACATTTCCTTCGGTTTGTCTCAGTGTCTCTGTCTTTTTGCATTTTTATTTGCTCTTTGTCATTTCCCATTCTTATTTGTTTTCTGTTCCATGAGAGATTTTAAAGCCGGGAATTGAAATAAACAGAGTTTCTCGGTAGGTTCCTACAACATGTTTTTAAATGCTGTATTATTTGTTTTTACTGAAATGGGCGAGGCCATAACTTATCGGTGACACCATGACTGTAAGTAATGCCTGGCTCAACAACTCAGTGAGATAAAACAAAAAACTATATTTATCATCTTATCAAAAGTCTTGACACATGTCAAGCACTAGCAGGAAAGCGTTCTCAATATTTCCGGATTCTGCTGAGCTTTTCTTTGTTTTTTCACTAACAAATTTTCAAGAGTATATCTTCCCAAATTATATATATTTGTAACTTTTATGACTTTGTAGAATTCAGAGATCCAAAAACTTACCAGAATGAGTCCCAGTCAAGAGTCAAAATTCGTTTACCCTTTAAACCCTGTCACAACAAACCAATATACTACCCTACCCTACCAGTTTTAAACAGCTTTACATTGTTATTATATTGAAAATATATCTCTTACTACACACATACCTGCAAACTAACAAACTACATTGCAACTATAACACCAACATGGATAGGGAAGGTTCCCAAGTTATGTATTTATCTTCAGACAGCGAGGACAAGGCCAGGCATGGAATTATCGTTGGATTTGTTGAGCTGGCTCTGCCACAGAGGCATGGAACACCACCGCTGCATATGCCCCTGCCCTGCCAGGCATGGAATTATAAAAAATTTCAACAAAATCACCATGCAAGAATGCATTTTTTACATCCATTTGTTCCAACTCTAAACTTTGTGCTTCTACTAGTGCAAGTAAAACCCTTATAGTGGTAAGCTTCACAACTGTAGTAGAACGACCATTTTCACATTAGGTATGAACTGAAGGATGAAGGTATCTCAAAAGAATTGTTACTGAGATTCATAGAAAAAGAAGAAAAAATGATATGACCCAAGTATTGTAGAGTAATGTGGCTTTAGTGATGTGAGTACCTCACCTAAATTATGGCTTACTTTGAGGATTAAGGCTTCGGTGAAACATTGGCTCAACACAAAGTGAAAAGCATGCCATCAATGCTCGGCATGCAATCAACAAAACGAGGATTTTGTTTTTCAAATGAGTGACTCACAAGAGAAAAATATTATCAAGCAAACCAATCAATCAAGGAAACATGAAATTTTTTGCAGAAGGTGTGGTGGTGTATTATGATATTTTGAGTATTACTTTTTAGACGAAGAACTAGGCTTATTGGGAACCAGCATGATGAAATATCATGGAAGACAATTTCCTCATGTCTCTAGGTCAACCATCTTAACAATATATTAGAACCTTGTAGGGATAAATTTGACTGAGCTCATGTAGGCTCATTCATAATCCGAGACATGTCAACAACTTGGTTCATATCGATTGGCAGATGTTATCAAATGATAGGTTCCTTTGAGCGGGAGCACTTGGTTGGATGAAGAGCCAGGATGACACATTTTCAATTAGCATGTAGGGGACAAGAGACCTACTTTCCTCATTAAAATGAAAAATATTGGAAAATCAAGGAAAACAAGCTACTACAGTGCTAAAATGAAACAAACCCAAAAATGAAGAGGCAACAATAAAATCCTAGATACAAAACTAAAATGAAACAGACCAATCCAAAACAAGAAAAGTGTGATATGTATAAAATTTTCAGAAAGGATGCGCTATGTACACGAAGGACGGAGTCTCTCAGGTGTAAGACTATGTACAAGAAGGACGAAAATTGTCACTCTTTTATTCTCGAGCTCCCCAGGTAAGAATTTGACTATTGACATTATTATTGTTTCTTAGCAGAATTTGACAATTCTCCCTTGGTTGTTTGTTTCATTGTTTCATTTGGCTTGTCCTCCTCTTTTATTGTTCGTGTCATTTCTTAGCAAAATTTGGCAATTCTCCCTTGGTTGTTTGTTTCGTTATTTCATTTGGCTTGGCCCCCTCTTTGATTGTCTGTGTCATTTCCATTGAGACTGGGAGGAACACTCTTCTGAAAGGAATTGGGGCCAAAATGGGCAAACCTGTGAATTGTGGATCAAATGTAGGCATGGATTTTAGTGAAATTATAGACATTAAGATGATTTTGTAGAGGATGAAGATTTACTAAACATAATGGAGCAAGTAATTGAACGCATTAGTAACCACATTGAATTGCAAGATCAAAGACAAGGTTTCCTTCAATCCAAGGTGGAGAAGCAGGGGGATAAGATTGAAAATATGGCAAAAGAATCAATGTTGTACCTCAATTAAATCCTAGAATCGATGCTCACCCAAAGGAGTGAGTCATGTATAGGAGATTTTTCTCCATTAAAGGATATGGATGAGGAAACAATGCAGGAGACATCATTGACAGGGCTTTATGGTCTAAATTCAAGAGTTATAGGCCACTAGTGAAAACCAATACCAATCCTTAAAGAAAAGCTAATTTGACATATAATCTAGTTATTTCCATATGTATTTTTCATATTTTAACACACTTTGTTAAAAGTACAATTGTAAAACCTTGTTGAAACTCTCCTTATATAACCATCACTTATAATTTCTTAATTATTATATATTAATAATATAATTTTTTTCATAAATTTTTTATTTTTTTTCTAAATAAAATATGTAATACTTCACTTTAAAACCACTGAAACGAAATCATATTCATTCTCTCTTTTATATATATATATAATAAAAGATGGACATCCTTCCTCACGTCTTACTAAATCTTAATTAAAAAAAATAAAGTAAACCATGAAAGAAACGATCATCAAGCACAATGGAGATCTAAATTAAACAAATAAAAAAGCTATCATCAGCCAACATAATGGAGATGAGTGAGAAGAAAAGAATAAACAAAACATAGTATACCATTCTATATTTCCCACTTTATAGATTTCCTTTCGTTTGTCTCACTGTCTGTCTTTTTGCATTTTTATTTGTTGTTTGTCATTTCCCATTCTTATTTTCTGTTCCATGAGACATTTTAAAGCCAACATGAGGCCACGTTGCAAACTCAGAGAGGGAATATATTCACAAGATCCAAGGATTGGGCCACCTTAAATGTGATAGGTTGGTCTTAGGAAAGTTTATTAGTTGACATAAACTCTGTTTAGATTTTCTAATGATTTTCTAATGATCTTTCTGGCCCTTCCTCTTTGTGGCGTTGACCAACGGGATATGCAGCACGCATTGAAATATTCTCTAATGACCACATATGTGAAGAAAAACTACAAATAATCTCATATCTGAAACTAGAGCGATCATTTATCCCTCTGTTATAATGCCATAACATATTTCCTACCTTGAAACCAAAATCTCTTTACAGAGCTTCAAAATCCTCCATGGCTTATTGCAAATACAATCCTTCCTTACCAATGTGTCAATGATCTAAAGGCTCAGTGTGTGAGCTACGATAAATTATGTCATCCATGCAGAGGCTTGGTCCCATTGTGTACTAAACCCTGCCACAAATTGAGTGCTTAAGTGAAAAGAGCAGACTATAAGTGGATCATTGTCCTAGAATACTAGATGAACGTTTCCTCTATTACAAGCTTCAATAACAATGTTAGGAATGGTTTTCTTTATTGCTACCCCAAAATTACTTGAAAACGAAAGGCTAGAGATGTGCCTTTACTCCTATTTCAACTATTGGAATTCGTTACTTTGTCCTAAGTGTTGATTGGTTGTCCAGTATGAACATTTAAGGCTGTTGAAGATGGGCAGGCTGTAACTGTTAATGAAAACGGATCTATTCCTTTAGGAGGCATCTCGAGTCTTGCTTCTATTATCAATGTGGCTACTTCCATCACTCCCAAGGCATCAAATCTCCAAGTGTATGGCATTTCTTACAAGATAAGGAGACCCCTCTAAGGATGCATCTACGGGAATACGCTCCAATACCGCTGGGGTCTCCCCTCTATAGGTCTAAACTTTGTTGTTCAATGCCCCTTCAATGCATAGGAAAGAGATTACTTTAATGCCAGAAATTAGTGTTGTTATAAGATTGCCCAGGACTGTCGTTAATTATCCCTATTCACACCTAGAAGGCTTCAAGCAATGATCATTTTCTTGCTACACATTGCTCAAGAACTAAGTGAACACCCCATGCTAATGAGAGGGTAACATCTGGCTCCAACTTCATGACATGTGCTCCTTGTGTGAGTGCATGAGAACTTCAGATGTCTCTACATGTACTTGTTAGCATCGACCATAAATGCAAGAAAATCAAACACATCACATCATCTGCCCTAATGCTCATAGAAAAGCTTATTCATTCTCCTACCTACCTACTCTAACCAGTGAGCAAGACTAAGTCAAGTATAGGCATACAACCAATTAAGCCACCGTAGCATTTGATTTGTGCTAAGGCTTCTTCCTATCCTTGGTGATGAACCAAGACAAGATGAAGACAATGATGAGCATAGTACACACAATCACCTTCATGAAATGAGAGCTGAAAAATTGCATGAGATATGGGCTACCATTCATGTCTTCAAACCCCAACCAAGGGAGCTCATCCTTCTCATTAGCCCCTTCTATCCAAATTTGGATAGCGCTGAAAAATACAGCTTCCTGAAACTGCTCACAAGCTATCCATGAAAATGGAAAATTTGGTTGTTCTGGACCTGCAATCAAATCTATTTCCTGTTGTTCCACATCTAAAGCAAACTCTGAAATAAATGGCTGAAAAATATGATCAAAATTCACCCTAGGAGAGGATAGGACAGGCTGCTCCAAATCTGCACTAAAAGCCTCTCCATTCTGCTCTAAATCAGCAAGGTCATCATGCTCAAATGGTTGGAAATGTTAGAGGACTTCCTCTTGGACATGATCTTCTTGATTAACCTCATCAGCATCATGCTATTCAAAATCTGATGGGAATTTTACATTGCATATGGAATTATATAACTTGTCTGGCCTTGTAAAACATTTATCAAGCTATTAAATATCTATGAACTGGTTTGGGCCTTTGTCAGTGAATCAAAATGGCACACCTATCATTGCTTTTACCTACTTTGCGCTGCTCCACCTGAGGTGTGTCATCATCTGTCTGATGCTTTATATGGGCAATGTTTTACTATTTTGGTCCAAGACTTGGTGCCTTGGTGCAATGCTGGAGGCGTACATCATATCTACTAATCTGATCTAAACTACATTATACAATGAATCGCAGCTTATAAATTGCCTTGTGATGTTTTCAGGATATTAAGAGATACAAGTTGGGAAATCCAAAATCCTTTCATTATCTTAACCAAACCAATTGTTATGAATTGGATGGTGTAAGTGATGCTGAGAAATATCTTGATACCTGAAAGGCAATGGATATTGTTGGCATCAATCCAGAAGAACAGGTATGGTTTAAATAATCTATTAGCTCTTCATGAAACTGTTCTATTTCATGACCTCTTAAATGGGTTTTACATAGTTGACTTTGTAGAGTATGTTGTTAATTGGCTGCTTTTACTCTTTTGGCACATCTTCTGCAGCATGTTTTTAAGATGGAGCAAGAAGAGTACACAAAAGAATAAATCAATTGGAGTTACATTGAGTTTGTAGATAATCAAGACGTACTGGACCTTATTGAGAAGGTTTTTCCTGTTGTCCCTGTATTTGTGTGGTGTGCTATTAATTAATTTTTTGTCTCATACTATGATTTATAATTTATAGATGCTATGTATCAGTGTTTCTTGGGCATTTATGAGCTAGTTTGGTCCTGTGCCATATAAAAGTTAAAGAGTGTTAATTGAGGATTGGTGAGTCAGTTATCTATGGGCCATGGCAGAATCAGCTTACTGTTTTATTGGGAAACAACTTCTATTATATACGGAGACTAGGAGCGATTGCTGCTGAGTGATTTTTTATAAACTGTTTTTGGCCTCTAACATTTATGATATATTCTAGGGTCTAAAATCCTACTAATAAAGAGTGTTTCTAGATACAGAACATCTTATCTTGTGGAGAGTCAGGTACAAATTAGGATGCTGCCAGCCTCTCACTGGTTGATCTGTTTGGCACATTTCTGCCATGGTTTTCAAGTTTGGATTGTTGCTACACAATTGAGGACATTAAAAAAGACAGGATCGGAAAGGGCTCTATTATAGTCTAGAGATTATAACTTAAGGGTGATCATTCACTCACTGCTCCTATGGTACTGCTGGTCGCAATATTACTTTGATGTTACAGGAAACCACGCCATACTATGTTTAGATCTGGCCATTTCCTAGATTATATCCATAACACATATTTTGAGGTTGATTAAGGTCTAGAATGTGCCTAGAAATGCTTGGAATGGACTTGTCACCTAATCTAATTGATTCATGTTGAAAACTTACAGATATAGGAACCAAAATTAACTCAAACCATGCTTAGAAGTGCTGAAAAATATTTCCAAATATGGCATTCTCTCACTCTGTTGTGATATTTGATATCTAGCAGAGGCAGTTGGGGATGTAGCAGGAGGTTCTCTGTTCATGGTGCATGGTGCATGGGGCCCCTCCATATTGATATAGGAGTTGGTGCAGGTGAATCAAATCCAACTCTATCTTTTGCACTTGCACTGTAATATGCAGCGAGGATTAAATGTACCATATGCATTGTCTAGATCCAATGCGCTATTAGATGGTTCCCCACCCACCCAAGCTGCTGAGCACCTCGCTTCTATCTCTCGGTGCAATGAATATCATATTCTAGGTTTATTCAGTGGTTAATGATCATATAAGATTCAGGTGTATGAGAAGCCTCATACCTACTTCCACATGGAATTGGTATTATGGCATTTGTATTTTTTTTTTAAAACAGTTATAGCCGTGGATACAGCGACGGGAATTTTTTTTAAAAATTCACAGCCGTGGATACAGCGACGGCTTGGAGTGGATACAGCGATGGCTTGGCATGGATACAGAGATGACCAGGCGTGGATACAGAGACATCCAGGCGTGGATATAGCGATGGCAAGGCGTGGATATTGCAACGCAAATTAGGGGTCGTCTCTATTGCGACGAAATTGTTTGCACGGGAAAAAAAACACTTAGACGTGGCAATATCCACGCTTTTCCGTGGATACTGCCACATTTTTGCTGTGGCAAAATTGATCGCTTGTACTAGTGATGGAAATTTATTGATCTCAACACCACAAAACAACATTACATTTCAAGCATTTAACAAGAATATGCCCAAACTCTTATAATCAGAGACCATAGATGGTATTTATTGCAAAATACATACCATAGAAATAAATGAAGGTGGTTCTATTTTTAACCAGTTGTAACAACATAATATAATTAGGTAACTAAATCATATTTTAACATTATTAGCAGACCTGTGAAGTAGCACCATCTGACTGTCCTCTTGGATGACGAAGCAACCTCCCTTTTCGGCACTCCTATGCTTTAGATATTTGATAGTGCACAAGTAAATGATAGAAACTGGGTACGATGGCAGTGACAGGCTTCAACTAGCCCACCCATCAGTCCTCACATATCCTATTTGACAAGAAGATTGACTATAGATAGCACACCCAATTCAGTAATATGTGGATTAGCCTGAATGTACAACTCCCTCAGGTAAAACACAACCCCTTTTATGACTAGTTTGAATGTATGATGGTGTTGACATGTGGGAGGCCCAATGGAATGTGCCCAACAACACATTTTGACTCCTCTGCAAGCAACGTACAACAGTACAGTCACAACATGTATGTCACTCAATCTTGGTGTATACCTTCTCTAACTTCTCCTCAAGGTAGTCCCACCTTCCCTCACATGTCTGCGCCCTCCTCTTCTTCAATGAAACTCAAAAAATGAAGCCAGACCATTCTTCATAACTTCAGTACATAGCATGAAGACCAAAATCAGTGGATGGATGAAGATCTAGTGATCTTCCCAACTCAGTGCATCCTCTTAGACAAGTGCACCCTTCAAGAAATGACTGTAAACTCTACAAATCATGCAATTTCATAATCAAGGGCACCATGACCATTGTCTGCAAGCATTCACTTAGCTCATCAATCCATGTTCAAGCAAGACATGAACAATGTCACCCATCGTTGAATATTGTGATCAACATGACAAGTGGACACCCATACAAAATGGGGGGTAACAGAGTGCTTGACTGGTATGCAATGTGCATGACTTGATGATAGTTGTAGTCTTTCTAGAACAATCCTCTAAGTATGAAGTAGACACCTCTAAGTGAGAGTACATCCCTTCACATATGGAATAAATTATAAAAGCATTTAGAAGTCCTCCAAAGGCTTCACCAAAGCACAATAAAACTCCAAGAAAGGGGATGCACCAATAAGCTCAACAATGCCCTAAAACAGGAATCCTCTCTCAAAGAAATCCTCTCAAAGCAATGCCAAAACATGATGCCTCTCAACAGGAATCCTCTCTTCAAACAGGATTCCTTTGGTTCTGAAGCCATGTTCTGCTCAAACGAAGTGGCCCATGCCACAAGAGCTGTTGAATCCCACTACAAATCCAATGTCATGGAGTTGGCTTGCAGTTTACCTTGAGAATACTGGTCTGCATTTATTCTGAGTAATAGATGTTACTGTGTGATCTTCATCAGTTGTTGAATTACTTTGTATATATGCTTCTATCAAAAATTTCGGTGTACTGCTCATTGCTCCAGAGTAATTAAGCAAACAGTAGAGTTGTTCAGGAAAAATATAAAATATTTGAGGTCAGCTGCCATAAATACCAATTCAACAGTCCCCAACCATGCCAAATTTGTAACGAAAGTGATAAACATGTTGACTCTCGACAATGGTTTACTGTCTATTTCAAAACCAGTTTGATATTTTGTAATCTCTAAAGCTATGGAGATAATTATCCAGCTTTTCCTGTCCTTTCCCACTGTAATACCTTAATGATAGTATCAGGATCTTCTCTCTCCTCCTCTGGGATTATTTTAAACGAAGTTCCGCTGTCACGAACAATTTAAACTTCATTTCTCCTGGCTGGAAATCTACTATCTATCTGAGGATTTACGTTGGAAGTGTACAGAAAAGTGTGAGATAGACCTGAGATATTTAATGTTTGATGAAATTTTATTGCAACAAAAAGACGAGGCTACTTCAGATCTGAAATATGTCAAAAGACTGGGTTGGCATTGGACATCCATTGTGTCAAAAAAAAAAAAAAAATCCAAACCGCCTCTTTGTTGCCCAAAGAGTGAACAACAAAATACTTCAGTTTCTGCTATGGATCGATTACACAGCTGCTGATCTGTTGGCTTCACTGTTGTTGCTATGTTAGTACCAACACCACCAGAGAGTACTCACACAAACCCAAACCCTTGGACGACAATCGAGTATTAAAACAGGGCACAAGAAGTATATAATTTGATGTGGCAAATGCAAATAACAACATCAACATGCATCGCATACATCAAATAAGGACAAACAAATGGGGATGAAAAATAGACTGGTGTACCTTAGCGGGCCATGCTGGAAATCCCTTAACTTTGGCAAGCACAATATCTTCGAGCCTCCATTGTCTTCAGGCAGTAGGAGCCTCCATTGTCTACAAGCAGCTGTTTTGCCTCCTCATCTTTTAGTAGTGCCATGTCATAAAAACCCTGATAGAAACAACAAACATAACCCTTATTATTATTCCTGTCTAGCATACCCTACATAAGAATTATACCCTCCTAGTCCTCATCCACAATTTCCATGACACCATTAATTATCAGACGCCACAATAGTGTTAATGCCTCTAACAATTGATTACCTGTTAAATTGTGGATTAATATTTTAAATGGCAATATTTTCATGGCTCCTTGGAGGAATGGGCTCAGGATGGAGGATATGTTGGCCATACCTCCTAGGGATATTTTATGATATGGAAAGGGTCATATAATGTAATATATTTATTTTATATAAATAAAATATAAAGTTTTATTGGTTTTCTTTGATGGGTAGTATTTATTTGGTTTTCACATTACTAAGAGCATCACATTCCACTCTTTTTAATCTTGGTTTACACTTTTTAATAAAATAAACTACAAGGGTAATTTAATAAGAATTTTTTTGTATAGATTTTATATTAAAAAAAAACATTTATTTATAAATTTTAGATATGCATGGTTATCATGACAGGTGGCAAGCCAGCTTGGCTTAAATAAATGACCATGTGATGTAAATTTCATAATTACATTTTGTATCAATTCCTAGTAATGAAACTACCTATTTTTCTTGTTTGAGATTCCCATGGGACATCAACATTGTTAGACACACTCTTATGACCAGGTCTAAAATTGTTTTTAAAAACTTCCATGCCTTTATTGCAAATACAACAACTTAGTAAATATTGTGGAATCTATACACAAATATCCTAGACCCAATCAAGTCAGATATAGTGCATTTCAATCCCAAAATTTTCATGGCTCCTTGGAAAATGGAGGAATGGGCTCACGATTGAATCAGTTGGCCGCAATCGAAAGAATAAAGAATGGAACACCGATTGCAAGCGAAGATTGCGATGGAGTTTAACAATTTTGATGGTCCGCTCAATCTCGACCCAACCCATATATATCGACCCAGGCCATTTATATCTCAAGATTTAACATCTCCACCCTCCCATTGATATATAATTACGTCAAAGACGTTTTTCTCTGAGGTCGAGTTTTCGACACAGTTCCCAATTTTTGGTCGTTCCTCTGCCTAATCAAAACCATCCACATATTTCTACACTGTTCCCTACACTCTGTCGTAACAATATTTCTATACGTCCATCATTTCGAAGGAGGGCACAACCACATGCATCAGTTCGAAGGAGGGCACAACCGCTTAGAGAGGCCAAACGTACTGTTGTTTCGCCGTCTCTACGCCACTCTAATACCAGCAAGGAAGTCATTTTGCTACACTGTGAAATCTCCGACTCCGTGGCCAGCAAGTGCTTTTCTTACGCTGCTTCCTCTTCTGGACATATCCCTTCTGAATCACATCTACTTCGCCTCTTCCCATTCCCATTCCCATGAAAATTGTAACCATGGAGTCTATTTTCCTAATGGGTAAGCTATTACATCATTTTGCAGAGATTTCTCTGTGTTGATTTGCAGTTTTCTCATCAATTTTGTGTAGTTTTGTCAATTCACTATGAATTTGTAATGGCATTATTTATGATTTTGCAGTGGGTTTATTATCCTTCACTCTCCACAAACATAGTAACTAATTACATCTATGTATTTTCAACAAATTTATTGGTTTGAAGTAGATATGTTAAAGAAATTCACCATGAGCATAAGTGAGCAGGTTTCTTTCAGTAAGCTATTAATGACATAAAAAAAGGATAATGGGCTCTATTTTTGCTCCTAAATCGCTCAGTTAAATGCATATTTATTGGGTATTTTATGGGGGCTAAGATTGAAAGGAATCATCTTCGTTAGATAAAAAGTTTAGTTCAAGCAAAAAAACAACCATCATTACATATATAACAATGAAACGGCAGTTGAGCGCATTGATAAGGGCAGAATGGAAACTCTCATCAAGTCAATCTCATCCCAAACCCTACCGATATGAAATACACGGAGGCCTTGAACTATTTAAATTATAGGCTACTCTGTATAAGGCCACCTTTGCACTCTAAAATATACCACTTTTACAAGGGTGAGGAAGCGTTCGTTAAGCGGGCTCTAAGAGGGAGGTAGGAGAACGAGGCAGTGAACTAGCAGAATTAAATGGGCAGAGTCCAACGATAATTTTTTCATGAGCTTCTTTGAAATGGAGGTCAAATGGAGTCGTTATCGATTTCGGACAGGATTTTATCTATTTCGGACCGGATTTTATGAAAATCAACCTATTTCAACACAATTAGTAGAATTTTTAGACTATTGTATTTGGAAATTTTTTAGTTATGAAAAATCTATCCTTATTTTGGATATTTGTCTATGATTTTTTTGTGCTCTTAGACTTATGAAATGAAATTGGATCTTGATGGAAGGAAAGTAAAAATCAACCTTCATGGATTGAGACAATATTTTGCAAATTAATAATTACCTGATATATTATTCATGAGATATCCATGACTCTTTTTTAGTGACTATACATGGGTTATGGTTTTTTTATAGAGGATTTTCATTATGATTGAGTTAATGGTCAATTGATTAATTCATGTAGATAAGATTGCAAAAGATGATGCAAAATTATTCTTTCCAAGGCTTGTGAAGGTATACTTACAATGAATTATTCACTATAGTTTTGAATATTTTTTTTGGATGGAAGATTTGATTTTTTTTGTATGCAAGAATTGATAACTAAAATACTTGTCGATGTCTTTTTAAAGATCATAAGATCAAATCCTGTAGCTACCACTTTAAACCCACCATACTTCATCTCGTATTGGCCCTAAAAGGAGGACTAAGGCACCATGGAGGTTCTGACCTGGACATAATCAAGGAGGTCTTTTTTCTTAGTGGGGCGATTAATATCGGGAACTTTATTCTTAGGTTGAAGTGGATGGATCTGCAAGGTATTCAGTGCCGACATAAGAGCTGCCATAAGATATTTGATGCTTTCTTTGAAATGATAATACAAGAACATGCAGAGAAGAACAAGGACGACAACGTCGCCAACAAGGATTCCATGGATGTAATGTTGGGACTAATGGAGAATGATGATATGGAGATCAAGATCACTCGAGACCATAGCTAGGCTTTCATTTTTGTAAGTCCATGATCTCTTTGATTTTGATATCTCTCTGTCAATATTAACAATTTATGGATTAAGATGAATAATATGCACTAACAATGGCAACGACTAACGATTTAAGAATTATTAATCATACTCTAATGTTATCGATCACAATAGTCTGCAAACCATTGTGAAGAAATTTTGTGACCATTATTTGGTTTTATATTTAATTGCAAGGTTTGATTTTGTAATTTTTTTGGTGAAAAATGTGAATCCAGGATATGTTGGGACCTAGAACAAACACGTTCTTTGCGACCTTAGAGTGGGCGATCTCTTGACATGCGTGTTTTTGTTTTTTTATTGTGATTTAATTGTCTCAACTCATTCCTCTCAAATACAAATCTTATTTTATACACTAAAGTAAACTAAACTTCAAACAACTTCTTATTGAATGTTGAATGTGGTATATTTCTCTTAATGCATACATACATGTAACCTAGTGAGGTGGGAAACGGCCCCTCCATTTTCAAATTGATATTTTATGTAAATATACTTATGATATTTTATTCTTTATTTATTTATTCTTTTATATGCATATAAGGAGGACTTTTTATTTCATTTGTTTTTTATTTTCACATTTTCTTCACACACATATATTCAAGCTGAAAACTATTATGCTTCTCAAGAAAATAGAGGTGGGGCTCAAACAAAGAGATGGTGATGGGTCTTTTATTAACGAGTAGATAATTTGTTGTTTTTTTAATATTTGTTTTAAAGAACTTTTAGGCAAAGATCATTCTTTAAAGGTATGGTTCATTTTGAAGTAGTGGATAAAGTGTTTTAATTTAATTTCTATGCAATTTTTGTGAAGATTCTCCATAAATTTATAAGTGATGTTGATCAAGTTTTTGAATATTCTCCATAAAATTATAAGTGATGTTAATCATGTTTTTGGGAAGATTCTCTATAAAATCATAAGTGATATTAATCAAATTTAAAATACTAAATATGTCATCACATTATAATTACCACATCATAATTACCACATCATGGCCATGAGGTTCATTGAATATGTCATCACACTATGGAAGTATATAACGCCAAAGGAATCATTCATTGGAATCCCAAACAACAGAAATGAAAACAACCTTCTGCTCAAACATCATTGTTGGAAAAATATTTAAATCAATGCTTGTAATTAAATTGATCAAATGCTCAATTAAATTAATTTAATGCATTTAGGTTCTTAACATAAATTTCTAAATTTTATATTTAGGAAAATAAGCTCTTATATGTATGGTCAATGAAATCACAAACAAATACACAAGTCATCAAATTTAACAAAAAACAGAGCAATAAAAGATGGAATTCAAACAAAAGAAAAGGTACTAAGAGAACTATACAAATACATCAACAAAAATTGTTAAGAAACTATGAAGTTTTTTTTTTATTGTGTTATGCCAATCAACTTGATTAAGATATGAAGTGACATAATAAGGAAGAGTAGTAGACTCTAAATTATTTAGATGCGTAATTTGTAATCTCACATGTTAATGCAACAAAGAAAAAAGAACGATTTATGAACCTATGTTCAAAATGTTTAATGTTCCCTCCAATTAACTTTAAAAGAACATTATAGTTAACACCGATGATACCTTTTTTGTTGTAAATGATGAAGGTTCTATTTTCTTTTGTTAGTTCTTAACTCCGTAGTATAGTAATTACAATTTTTTAGATAATTGTATTTTTTTTTCTATTCTATCTCATACGCTTAAGAAGCATTTTTTTTTGTTAAGCTTCAAGATATATGTGCAAGTTAAGTTAATTTTTTTATGATATCTTTGTAATATGGCTTGCATTTAAGACTTTAGAAAACACCAAGCTTTTCTTATAAATTATATTTGATTGTTTTCACAAGTGAACCTTTTTTTGTAGGATTTTAGGTACTAAACGGGTCTATCTAAAATATCGTGTTTTGAATGGGATCAACCTATTTTTGCTAACCTCTGCTTGAGAATTTTGTTTCAGAAACTATAAATTTTAAGATTACTCCTAAAAATTGCTATAATTTGTAAATATTAAATCAGTGTAGTGTCTTCTTTGATTTTAAATTTGCTAATGTGAACATTGTTTTTGTTAAATTGCTCTCGGATGGACTCCATTTTTTCCCCAGACTTGATAGAAGATGTTTTTTACTATCTACACATTTTTAATCTCTTGTTTTGTATCATGTATAACCACAAATCTCTTCGACGTTTTATTGCACCTTTTGGGGCGATTGCTAGTTTATTCTTTAGCTTGTTTATGTATAACCAATAAGGAGTTTAATCCCCTCCCTCCCGACCACATAGGCTTTCATCTCTTCTTCTTAAAGTTGTATTTTGTTTTATTTTTAAAACTAATGGGAAAAAGAGACAAAGGTAAAAATTTAACAAAATATATTTAAGAAAATTAGCAAAGAAATCAATTGCTATAGGGATTTTTCACCATAACGTCATGTCTAATGTGTTGTCATGGGCCCTAGTCTATAATGTCATCTCTATGTGGGAAATATTTGTCTTACAAGCAAGAAATGGTCATTTCAAGCTATGTGAGACCAAGAATAATTATCATTGATTGGGCCCTATTATCAAGTCAAAACATAACGCCTAAGGGTAAGGGGCTCATGGGTCATGTGTGATTCCCTAGACGACCTCAAAGGCCTTATATACTATAGAGATAATATTTAGCCAATAAGTAAGATATGTCGGTCGTTTTGAGGTTTCACATACCAAGTATGGCTTTCAGTCCCTTGGCCATGATTTGATGTAAAAAGAATTATTGGGCAAAAACATTTTTCCTTAGGGCTCATGAACTATGTGTGGGGCCTCAGGCCACCACAAAGCCCTATAAAGGGAATATTGGCATGTGAGAAAGATATAGTGCCTCTTTTATGAATTTTGGTTAACCATGGATATTTTTTGTAACTTGAGCAATGGCAAGGTCAAAAGACATAGCCTTAGGCCATAACATTTGCATTTGGCCTATAAGCAAAATATGGTTGTAGAAGATTCTACACAGTGCGTAACAAAGAAATAGGAAAATACAACAACGATGGAGAATCCTTTGCATTTGTTCTTAGAAATCATGCTACCTGACATAAAATTTTAAAGAAGCCACATGAGTTGATTCAATACCCAATTCTTTCCATCTTCGTTATTTTGATTCAATTCCAAATTCTCTTCATCTTCAATGGTCCTATTGAAGGAAAACGCACTGATTTCTTTAACGGAATGTGGAAGCTAGAAGCTGGGAGGTCATCCAGAGGCTCCATTAGAAAGCATTATTATGACTGGTACTTGAGTAATAGGTGGTTCAAGAGCCGCTTGTTATAAATCCAAAGCTTCGCAGTGTTGCGTGCTCGATTCGTTAGTCCCTATAACAGAGCAGGCTCACCCGATTCGTTCTCAGCATCCAACAGTCGTATGGATTTGGTCCCTTGTCCCCATAATTTATGTACCCTCGTAGAGTTTGAGGTATGGCTACTCAGATTAGGTCTCCTGGATGGGTCTTATCCTAGCTATTCCTAATTAGTCCATCTGTGTGAATCCCTCTCATTAAAGATAGTTGTAAATGCCAATTTGTAGTAATACAAAATCCAATCACGAGATAGCGATCTAAATTTTGGTGACTTAGCATCAGTAGCACCACCAGCATAGGTATATATTATATAGTATCTAAGAGAGCAACATCTAAGACATAGATAGTAGAGGCATCAATAGTGGTAGGGCTCCTAGTTTACTTTGATCCATCCCGAAAAACTAGGCTTTGAATGACCTGGCCCGAGAATCAAGAAACCCATGTTGCCAACTAGGTGCCCTAAGAAGTCCTCATGGGCGGAATAATATTAAATCCTCTCATGACCGAATTAAATCCTCTCACGGCCGAATTGGGGACGGACCAGACGGACCAAATATTTGATACTCATAACCCCGAATCCATAGATTGATTTAGCAGAAGCCCCTTTGGGAAATGGGTAGTTGTACATAGATCTATATTTGAAAAATCCTTCATCTTTTGCTTCACCTCCCTATGAAACTTCATAGGTTTTAATCTATATTTTAATTTGTATAATGTATAAGTAAATAATATGTGTATATATTTAATTATATTAAATCACATAACATATGAACTATATATATTTATTTATATTAAATCTTTTAACATATGAACTATAGTAACATATTTATATTAATTATATATTATTATTATATTTACATATTTGACCATTATTAAGGTGAAATAATTTTATATATCATAAGGGTGTTTATAAAATATTTACCTATTTTATAAATTTGGTTAAGTATTATATTTACATTTATTACAAGTATAGTATGGATGGACTATGAATGTATGGATTTTAACATAATTCCCTAAAATGAAGCATGTTTTGTTGGGAGAAAGAAAATTGGAACAATTTCAATATTATGTTTCCATTGTGGTTTGAATTTTGTACTTTGGTGGGGTGTTTTAGAATAATCTCACTTGTTATGCATACTTTAAATGGTAAACATATCCCATATGCTTTAAATGATGACGATGATGAACTAGATGACAATGACAGTGATGATGTTTTTGATGATGATGATGATGGAAATGATGATGATCATGATCATCGTCGTCATCTTTGTCATTGTCATCATGATTATCACAATACTCATCATCATCGCCATAATCATCATCCATGTCATCATCATCGCCATTGTCCTTGACATCATCATCATCATCATGATTATTGACATTTTCACTAGTTATTCATCATTACCTTTGGCATAAGAAATAACATCCACACAAAATATGTGATTAGTGGAAAAGGGTCATGGAGGACACACATGACAATTTATGCATGACAAATAACTACTTATTTTTTAAGATGATCAACATCATCATTCTCATTGTATTCATCATCATTGTCATTGTCATCATCACCATCATCATCATTCATTTCATTGCCATCATAATCATCGGCAATGTCGCCATTGCCATTATCCTCATCATCATCATAATCATCATAATCATCATCATCATCATCATTGTCATCGTTCTCCTCATTATCAACAATATTATCATCATCATCATAACCATCCTCAATACCATAATCATTATCCTGGTTTTCATCTTCAACATTTGGGTGTAAAACTAGATGCAAAAGTGGATAAAAACATGGATGCAAAAAATGATGCAACAAAAGTAGGTGCAAAAGTGGGCGCATAATGGGGTGCACCAAAAATGGATGCAAAAAATGATGCAATCATGGAAGCAAAACATTATGAAAAAATTGGCGCAAAAGTGGATACAACCATGGATGTAAAATTGGATACAAAATTGGATGTGAAAGTGGATGCAACAAAAGTAGATGCAAAAGTAGTCGTAACACCCAACGCAAAACCCGATGCAAAAGTGGATGCAAAATTGGATGCATAAAGGGATGCAATAACTGATGTAAAATTGGATGCAAAAAAAGATGAAAACGTGGATGCAAAAGTTGAAGCAAAAGTGGGTGTAAAAGTAAGCGCAAAAATGGGTGTGAATTGGGACGCGACAAAAGTGGATGAAAAAGTGGATGCAATAGTAGATGCAAAAAAGGACATAAACATGGATGCAAAATGGGATGCAAAAAGAGATGAAAACGTGGGTGCAAAAGTGGACAAAAAAATGGATGCAAAAGTGGATGCAAAAATGGCTGAAACAAAACGAGATGCAAAACTAGACTCAAAACAGGATGTAAACTTTGATGCAAAACTTAGTGCATGAAGGGATGCAAAAAAAGAAGCAGAAGTGGATGCAAAAGTGGAAGTAAAAAAGGATGCAAAAGTGGATGAAAACAAAGGTGTAAAAGTTGAGGCAAACATGGGCGTAAAAGGGGGTGCAACAAGAGTAGATGTACAAACTAGGCGCAAAATTAGGTGCAAAACTAGGCTGAAAACCTGTCGCAAAACCTAATGCAAAACCTGGTGCATAACCAGGTGCAAAACACAGTGCAAATTATGCCACAATTTGCACCATATTTAGAAAAGGACGCAAAAAATGCCTAAAATAGCACCAACCCGTGAAATTGTGCCATTTTGTCCAAAAAATGAAGAAAAATACACTGAAAGATGGTCTAGACGCAAAAAAGGATGCAAAAAGAGACGCTAAATCCATTTTTTGTTGTAGTGACATTCAACCATCCTTGCCCACACGTTTCCATCATTCCTCATTCTCATGTACATGTTTAACCCCCTATACTCAACTTGCATATCTTCCTCTAGGAATCCCTCAATCACCTTAGCAATCGCCATGTTAAGCGTATCTTGACAGGTTGGTGTTTCCAAGACCAACCTCTGTACCCTCATCCGAGATATATTATTATTGTTGTTGTTATTTACTATAAGTATTGTTTTTAGGTGAACATGTAAGAATTACAAATATACAAAACATCATCTTTAGAACACTTTAAAGCATATGTATTCTTTATGCAAGAAGTAAAAATTATGAATTAATAACTTGTTTTTTTAAGGAAGTAGGATTTTATTTTTATTTTTTTCATATAATCAAAATTTGGTAAAAATTTAGAAATAAAATAGTCATCAATTAATTACACTATAACTTTCAATAAAATTAAATTCAAATTTAGCCAAAGGGGTTGGATTCATTGGTGAAGAGTGAGGATTATTTCACTAGTGGGAAAGGTTCAATTCATGTGATGGCCTATCTTGAAGGAATGGGGTCAACTTTAGGCAGTGTTCGAACATGTGGTTGTACATAAAGAGGTTGTATTAAGTGATATTGTGAACTGTGCACACATAAGTGCTCAAATCCCACCCACATAGCCTTCAAAATTAAGTCTCAAAGGCGTTGGATCAATTGGTGAAGAGTGATGAGTTTTTCACCACTAGGAAATATCCAATTCTCGTGAGGACCTAGCCTAAAGCCAAGTTGTTGGAAACATGGAAATATAGGTTAGAATTGATGGCAATTGAGGAAGCCTGCGGGCCAGTAGAGACGGAAGCCCACATGTTGAAGATGAAGAAGCCTGTATTTTGAAGATAGACGAGTCGCGCATAGAGATCAGGATGAAATACAAGAGACTTAGGGATCGTTGGATCAAATGATTGATAGCTAAGATTCAAGTAGAGTGACGGTTTGGATTGAAGCCACAGGTAAATCTATAGATACACAAAGAAATCAGGTAGATCCGCAAAGTCAAGGTGAGATTTGCATTCGATCTAAAATAAACGGTTAGGAAGAATCCCACACAAGATATGATGGTTAAGGATCGGTTCTGCAAAGGATAGGAGGAAAAGGTGAAGTTTCGCAAAGGATCAAAGATCAGATGGTTGAGAATAATTCCACAAGAAGATCGACGGTTCTGAAAAAGTGTTCCGGGAAAGCCGTTGTGGGAATGAAGTGCAGATGCGGAACTACGGAAATCAAAAGGTCGAAGTCGTGGAAAAGTTGAGTTTTCGACTTCCTCATTCTGCAATGCAGAGAAGAAAAGTGCGAAACTGCGGAAAGAAGCAAGTTGAAATCGTGAAAAGTTAAAGTTTCTGATTTCTGTGCGGGAGCGGAAGTGCAGGTGTGGAAAGGCAGAAAGAAAAAAGTCAAAGTTGTGAAAAATTGAGTTTCCAACTTCCGTATTCCGTAGTGCAGAAAGGCTAGTGCAGAAAATCCAGTTTGAAAAGCGGAAAGGAGGAAAGAAAATACCCGAAGTCGTGAAAAAATGAGTTTCCAACTTCTGCATTCCATAGTGTGGAAAGGCCAGTGCGGAAAAGCGAAAGTGCAAAGGTTTGGATCTTAGAAACTCAAGTTTCCAAATTTCTCCTTTCGTAGTGTGGAAAGGTGCCTGCGGAAAGGCCAGTTCGGAAAGTGGAAGGAGGAAAGGAAAGTGTGGAAAGGCCTGTGCCCGCATGGTAATGAAGCCCGTGTTTTGTGAAAAGATGAAGCCCACATATTGAAGGTGAAGCCCGAGTTTTAGGATAGAAACACGCCCAACAACTAGAGATGATGAAGCCTAAAAGAAAGAAAATCCAACAGTTAGAGATGATAATGCCAACAAGCTTACAAATGGAGAATCTCAAAGACATAAGAAGATCGCAAAGTTTAATTAAGTAATTAATTAAAATTCAGTAATATAATGAAGAGATTTGAAGAGGTGTGAAGGAGAAAAGCATGAATTTTTTTTTGTACAAGTGTGATGGTTTGAACAGAGATCTGAAGAGTCGCAATGTTGAAAGGGCGTGTGTATGGTCTGAAGAGATGATTGAAGGATATATAAATAAAAGATAAAAAGGTAAGTAAAGTGTCTATGTCATCCAGATCTATGTAGCCGGAGCATAAGACAGAGACCAAGAAGAGTAAAAATAGAAAGAGTTTTTAAAGAAGATCTGGGAGTCTGATAAAAATACATACAAGGGTGGAAGGGTGGTGCTAGGGAAGGCTACATGCCTGCAAGGATGTCTTATCCTCCTTCTGGTACTAGCTAGAGAATTAGAGTATTGGTGTATCCTTGTTTGTTGGTGCAGGAAGAAACCAGGGTGTGGATTCATCCTTCAGTAGTGGTTGAGAAACTTGGGGATTATGGTCTCTAGAAAGTGGGTGCTTGCCAATAAATATTGTAAAAACAAAATTTTGCAGATAATAGAAACGTGTTGGTGGTTTACCTTAATTGGTTCTAGAAGTGTGCAAGAATTTGAGGGTCTCTTTTAGCGCGTTACATGCAATACAAAACTGAAAAAATAGACATCCATCAACTTGCATGGATATTTTGAGACACTTACACAATGAATCTTGCGATCAGTAAAAAATAGGAAATGTAGGAAATTGAATGACCTTTCCAAATATATAATTTTTTTCTATTGAAAACACTGTTAACTATCTAAAGTTAGATATTTTTTAATGGGAACTTTTTATTTTTGGGACAAATTATAAGGTATATGTTTTTGTGGGTGCAGCGTCTGAGTGACTAAATGATGGAATAAACTTACAAAAACTGGTATACATATAGAGAACATATAGGACTAGTGCACGACTATTTTTCGAATAATAAAAATAATATTTTAATTTTTTTTAATTATCTAAGAGATCAAACCTCGAAAACGGTACGTCAATTGTGGGTGCAACGTTTGAATGTCTTAATGCAATTATTTGGAAATGGGTTTTTTATAGTATGTAGAGCTCGATGTTCTTTAGTGCACCATACAATTTTTTTTTTAAATGGTTGAGAAATGAAAGAGATATGGATGAAACACTAACAGCGTGTTTTTTTAGTTGAGGAGTGATGATAGAAGATAAATAAGAAAAAATAGAAAAAATAATGTATTCTTGTTAAAATTTACATATTTGGAATTTGCAAAAAAAACCATATTTGTTTCTAAAATCTCATAAAAAATGGAGTTGTGCAACATAATCAGATGAATGGCTAAACACGAGCATATTGAAAATTTGGATATAATGTTGAATTAGCCACGGTTTATCATACTCCAAGGCATAGGCATGTTGAATCCAAAGAAAAGTACGAAGCAAACACATAGGCATAATAATTCCATGAAAGCATGGGTCAAGGCTCAACCTTATTTTTTGGAGGGAATACATTTTTGAATTTAAACAAAATGGGAGCACGTTTTATTGAAGCAAAACGGGAGCGCATTTTAGTGAAGCAAAACGGGAGCGCGTTTTAGTGAATCACAATGCGTGCACGTTTTTA
>LPNX010810177.1:7912-51319 GCA_001517045.1 Pseudotsuga menziesii | reverse complement strand
TCACTATGGATCAGCAGATGAAGATGTCAATAAGAGTCCCCATATTTCATGGTAAAGACCATGTTTTCTGGAAGATTAGAATGAAAAACTATTTGATGGGTTTGGGAATTAGTTGAAGAAGGATATAATGTTCCAAAAGACACTCCCATAGATGCAGAAGAAAGGATGAAATTTTCAGAACATGTAAAGGAATTAAATACATTACAATCTCGAATAAGTAAGAAGGTTCTTGCAAAAGTACTAACCTGTAAAAGTGAAAAAGAGCTCTAGGACAAATTGGAAACCATATATGTAGGAGACTTCAAAGTAAATATGGAAAAACTTCAGTCTCTCAAAGTACAATATGAAAGTCTAAAAATGAAGGATGAATAAAATATTTTAGAGCACTTCGAAAGAGTTGAGAATCTTGTTAATGCAATCCAAGGTTTGGAAGTAGAAGTACCAGACTATAAGTTAGTTGAAAATATACTAAGAACACTTCCTATGGCATATAATCCTAAATTATCCAATCTTGAAGAACGAGAGAAGCTAGAAGATCTTACCATGGATGAATTGTATGGAATCCTCACAACCTATGAATTAAGACTAGGTATTGATAATCTCCCAAAAGGAGAAGAAACTGTCAAAGTGATCAAGAAAAAAAAAATTAGAAGCAAAAGCCTCAGACTAACCATAATGAAGAATCTGATGAAAAAGAAGCCAATTTTATCAAAAAGCTTCATAAAGGATCAGGGAAGTACAAAGGAAAACTTCCCTTCAAATGTTTTAATTGTGGAAAAATTGGGCACTTTCAAGCCAAATGTCCTTATTCCAAGGAAGACTCTGAAGATGAAGATGACAAAAACAAACAATAAAAGAAAACAGGAAAATTCCACTATAAGAAAAAATACAAAGGAAAAAAGAATTTCTAATCAAAAGAAGAACACAAGAGTTCATCTGAGGTTAGTGACACTGATGATGAAGTCTTTTTTCTAGGTATTGAAGAGTCCAGTGAGATAGAAGAAATTGAGCATAAGGAAGAGTGAGGAGATGAAGTAGAGGTTAATATGGAATAAGAGGTACTCAGTTCTTTGGATGGATTAAGAAGATACAAAAAAAATATAGAGAGATGAAAATTTTTGTAGTTGAACAACAAGAAGAACATGAACATAAAGAAAAAGAGATGAAGAAAATCATGAGCAATATGAAATTCCAAATTCAATATGCAAATAAGATAGAAGAAAGGTTGGAGAAATATCTTAAAGAAAAACAATCGATCTATGAAAAAATGGAGGCATAATTAGTTCACTTAAGAAAAGAGATTGATGCAAAATTATTCAAACTAGATATGAAAATAGCTCTAAAATTTTAGATGAGATTATAACCACACGAAGAGATCCAAGTAACAAAAATGGAATTGGTTATTCTCAAGAAGAAAATCAAGTTAGCTCAAAATCTTATGCAGCTGCTCTTCCAGTACATTCAAGAAGATAGAGGAAGAAAAGACAAGGAATGATGAGAACTCTAGAAGATCATTTCCACCCACCAAGAAGGAATTCAAGATAACTCCAAGGAAGGTTGATTAAAACAAGTATCCTCACATTTTCCTTGGTTATTGTTTTGCATGCACCAACTTTGGACACAAAACTATGAATTGCGGAGCATAGAAAAGGAAAAGTCTGAAGGTTAAAAATTGCAACCTCAAGAACAATCAAACAGTTGGTCAAGTTAAGAGAAGAAATTATAACTCATTTGCATCTCTACAAGAAAGAGATTTAGAATGCTCCAATTGTCATAACTATGGACATAAAGCAAGCAATTGCAGATTAATGGAAATCTCAGAAAGACCAAAGGACATTAGAGAGAAAACGATGTTGTGGAAAGAAAAAAACATTAAAAGAGGAATGTCTTATTTCCTTGAGAAAAAAAGATAAAAGAGATCTCTGGTATGTTGATAGTGGGTGTTCTAAACATATGACAAGAGATAAGGACAAGTTTTTAAACTTAAAAGAACAAAATGGTATAGTTACATTTTGTGACAATGCTTCATGTAATATTATTGGGAAAGGTATCGTGAATGTGGGAAAAGACAAAGACAAAAATGTGTTTCTTGTAGAAAATATGAAGCCTAGTCTATTAAGTGTGAGCCAAACCTGTGATTAGGGGCGCATCTGCATTTTTTATTCTTAGAAATGTGAGATAAGAAGGAAGAAATTAGTAAAATTGATTGGTGTTTCTTCTAGAACTCTCGAAAATTTATACATACTAAATACAAGACAGTCTGAGAAATGTCATATGAATTTAGTGGATGAAAGTTGGCTATGTCATAGAAGGTTGGGGCACATTAACTTTGACAATATAGCGAAAGTTAGCAATTTTTAGGCATTAAGAAACTTACCAAATTTCACAAAGCTTTCAAATCCTATATATAGACATTGTCAATTACGGAAGTAGACTAGAATAAGGTTCAAAACAAAAGAGTACTCAACCTCAAAACCTTTAGTGTTGGTTCACACTATCCTCTGTGGACCTACAAGGACCAAAAGTTTGCAAGGAGAATCCTACTTTATGCTGTTCATTGATGATTTTACTAGAATGGCTTGGGTATCTTTTCTCAAGGAAAAATCATAAGCTTTTAAAAAGTTCAAATCCTTTAAACTCCTTGTTGAAAATGAAACAGAGGCAAAAATCAAATGTCTTAGATCAGACAATGGTGGTGAGTTCACCTCTAAATAGTTTGATCTTTTATGTGAAACCCATGGAATTAAGAGACAATTCTCTACTTCTAGAACATCTCAACAAAATGGGATTGATTAGAGGAGAAATTAAACAGTTCAAGAGCCTGCAGGGATTATGCTCAATGAAGCAAAATTGTTTGATGGATATTGGAGGGAAGTTGTAAACACAACAATACACATACTAAATAGAGGTCAGGTTAGGGTTAATAGTAATAAGACTCCTTATGAGCTGTGGTTTGGGAGAACTCCTTCGTTAAAATACTTCAAGGTCTTTGGAAGTAAGTGTTACATCAAAAGGATTGATGAGAACCTTGGAAAATTTGATGCTAGATCTGATGATAACATTCCATCCATTATTGCCATACCATTTGTATGATAACATTTACTTAAAAATGATCAAAATCCCTATGATTTATTGATCTATGTCTTTAGATGAAGATTTTCATTATGATCTAACATCCATATAATTTGAAATCATTGCATTGGGGAATGCAATATGATCTATTAGCATTGTTAGTATGCATTGATTGCAATAATATTACATTTTGTATCATATCATTAATTTAGACATTTGAAACCAAAATGTAGCCATACTATTGGAACCAACATAGATCCATCTTAACTTTGTCTCTATCAAAATTTCCACACATATTAAATCCCTTGAGGAGCAAACATTTCCTAAAATTTAGGTATTTAGAAAAGGTTTGCACCTCAAATGATTTGATCTTTATCAACATTTAATAAAACTAAAATTATATTAGATTTATGGTACGATTATATATAGAGAGAATATAGAATATATATATATATATATAGTTGATGTTGGAATCCAAACTTTGGAAATAAATACAAAGATTAGCATTTTATTAACATATTATACAATTATCACACACAGTATAAAGAGCCTATACCTAGTGATCCTGTCG
This sequence comes from Pseudotsuga menziesii, assembly GCA_001517045.1. Classification (NCBI taxonomy): domain Eukaryota; kingdom Viridiplantae; phylum Streptophyta; class Pinopsida; order Pinales; family Pinaceae; genus Pseudotsuga; species Pseudotsuga menziesii. Next base: position 47,676 of record LPNX010810177.1, on the reverse strand, counting down.
ATTCTAAATAGTTCCAATCTGCCTTTGGAGGTCTATTTATTGGAAGATAGCTCCCTTGTTGAAAGCACCAATTTTGGTGGCAGAACGCATATCCGAAAAATAAGGTGACAGAACGCATATGAAGAGATGAAATTTAAAGGATGACGCAGCAATGACCATTTATTTTCTTTGAATACAATCCTCATAATTAAGGAAAAATACATATAGAAAATCCAATCGAACTTTATTTAATTAGTCTTCCAAATCCCGAGGAAATAAAATGTTTGAATGAAGGAATGATACGATCCACACTTACGAATATCTGGAAGTATATGAACGAACGAACTATGCGATACAGACTCGTATAACATATATATGACTTCTTGCTTATTCCATCCCAGACTCATATATATATATATATATGCGATAATGAGTTGAGAAACACTAACTACAATACAACACTGCAAAGGGCATCGCGCATAAGAGCCATCGAGCCCTAGCACGTACTACGCCGACACTTTCGCCTCTCGTCTATATGCTGCTTGCGGAAATAATATAAGTTAATGATCCCACGATTCCCATCACATGAATCCACATGCTCACACCCATCATGGATCCTGCATTGGCCAATGCAGAGGCAGTTGGCACCTCGTTGGTAGACGGAGAAATTGCCCCACCAGTAATAGGTCTTGAGGTGGAGGGAGACTTAGCTGTCGCTGTGGGATTACTAACCGCCGGAGTTGGAGAAGAAGGGGCCAGAGCAGGAGGGCTCGAAGCTGAAACCACCAAGAAACAAATTAAGTTTACAATTTATTCTCCTCTTCCTTCTCGCTGAAGAGACGGACAATGAGAAACAAACAGCGACTACATCACTTAGCAATTAGAACATTATATCCATTTAGTTTACTAAAAATTCTGAATATGATGAGGCAATTACCAGCAGGTGATTTGCATTGGCTGGGAGACGGAGTGGTAATTTTGCAGGCGCCTGGCAGAGCTAGAGCCCGAGTTTGGTTGATAGGAATCCCCAGGGAATTGTTGGTTGTGGTAAGCAGCTGGCAGAGACAGGCGGCGCTGGTGTTGACGACTGAGGCAAGGCCGGTGCAACAGCCCGGTGTTGGAGTAGTATTGTTCTGTCCTCCCTGCAAGAAGGTCAGGCACGGCGCCAAACTCACCAGAGAAGCACTACATGATGAACTAGCTGGAGGTGTTGATTGAGCCCCAACATTTTCCCCGGCTGCTAAGACGATGAGTACTAGTGCCAATACCAGGATGTTAGTCATTATAATCTGCCAATAGAAATAAATTTTATCCCTATAAAGCGAGGGAAAGCCAAAATAAAAAGCACACAATTAGTTACAGAGAAATCTCTACGGATATTAGTTGAGAAAGAATGATGAGTGAAGCGTGTTTGAGAGGAAGTGGTGAGAGGGTTCGTTTATAAAGGAGACGTAACCATGAAACACAGTGAGTCGAATGAGGAGTTGCCACAGAGATAGGGAATGTATTGGTTGTTTGAGCTCACCAAATTTCCTACTATATTCTCCAAGTCCACCGACTTCTTCATTTAAAACTATTTGTTGTAAACCTTAATTGATCGTTCCGTTGTCGTCTGTGTGTTTTTAGTTAAGAAACCGTTTCCTATAATAATCGTCCTATTCAGACAGACAACTGTGGTGTGTATTGAATGCTTGAATCTGTTACGAAGCAATCTGCTTTTGCCAAAATTGATTGCGTCGGCAAATCCAAAACGAAACGGCAGCTGCAAAGACGGACAACTGTGGTGTGTATTGAATGCTTGAATCTGTTACGAAGCAATATGCTTTTGCCAAAATTGATTGCGTCGGCAAATCCAAAACGAAACGGCAGCTGCAAAAGGATAATGAGGCGGCCATGACAACAACAAAAGAAAGTGTAGACCACCTAACGATAGTGCACCAGCTTGTGTCTATTGGAAATCGTACAGCAATGTGTGGACTTGTAATTTGAAGGTTTTCTGTTTTGACAAAGGTGCCGGTGGTGTTGACCATATTAATGTTCTAGAAAACACTCCAATATGTTCTCCATGTCAATGTTTTAAACAACACGCCATATTATAGAAATATTGTAACTTCGTAAGTAAACATATCATGTATTCTCCGTTACCTTTCATCTTGTAAGTAGATATATCTATTCTTCGTGAAGATTTATCTAAATTTGGAAACACTTTCTATACTAAATGGGCTATTTCAGATGACAAGAATTTTCATGCTAAATGGTGTTAAAGATAATGTTTTCAGTAGTCGTGTGTGGAAAGTTTGAAATTGGTTTGATATTGTGTAGAAGATTGTTGACATATTTTTTCAACATCTTTATTTTTATTTGGGATTAGTTGAATATGACTTTAACTATATATTTATGTACACTAGTGTGTATTATGTGTAACAAACATGATTATTTGTCTATAATGGTTATTTTCAACTTTTCTTATTTGGCTCACAGAAGGGCTAGGAATATGATAGAGATGTGAGATTAATTTGTGTTATAGAAAAAGGTTAGTGTAAGCTTGTGAGCGTAGATATCTTCTGTGTGAGTGATTATATTTTTATCACTTTTAGTGATCTTTGCATAGATTTGTGTGACCATTTTGGTGATCTTGACGTTGTGGATTGAGCAGAAGCGGAGTGCCTGATCTGTTGAGTCATCGATCTGTAATCCTAGAGAGGAGCCATAGCTCGTGTTGAGGGGGACGAGGTATCTATTGGAGCTGTTAATTACTCCACCGACTGCAATAGATTTTGAAGCGGCAACATCAAGTGCCGGAATTATGAAAAGTCATCACCGTTTAGATTGTGGCCGCCGCAACACTGAAGAGTCACAGCACCGCCACACCACCTCAACGCCTGAAAAAACAACAAATTATTAAATCATAAAAAACCATTTTTATATGTCAACTCAACGGATCTATTTTCTGAAGAGGTAGTGCATTTTTTCAAACTCTGTCAGACTGTAACAGACAGTAAATTATTCACAGAGAATCCTGTTTTTTGTATAAACGAAGGGCCAGCTTGTATTTAATGGCTGACTTAGTTAAAATCCTATAAATACTTGCATTGTAAACCATATTTGATACGTTGAATATGAACAGCAGAGCGTAATAGAAACAGAGTTGAAACTCTGATATTTTCCTGTGTAATTATGTGTTTTACTCTGTTTTTTAAAAAACTCGGTTTTATTTTTTTATGTCATGTTGTTGTAGCAGCTCGTGTTTTAGTGTGAATATTATTTATTTATTCAGTAGAATGTGTGTGATAAGTTTCCAGACGCAGGGGTCATCAAATCAGTGAAAAATAGTGAGCTGCAACAGAGTTGTGCGTGAGTTGTGAGTGACATCAGTAGTTGCAACTAGTTGAACTAAGCGTATAATGTGTTGCCAGCTGTAATGTAGCCATCTGCAACACCTTCTGTTGAGTACTGTTATTTTGAGTTCTGTCAGTAAAGCTATACATTGCTGAGAAAGGTAGTACATTGACTGTAAGTGGTTTTTTGAGATGTACGTGAAGTCTTTAGTGCTACTAAGGAAAGGAGCGACACCCCCCTGCCTTCCCCACAGTGGTATAAGAGCTTGGTTAAGTTTCATCTCTTGTTTAAGAGCTCGGTTGAGTTTTATTGCTCATTTGTTTTTTGAAATTAATTTAAATGGCTACTAACAACAGTGTAGTGCAACCACAAATACCATTGTTGTTTGAAAGAAATTACGACACATGGTTTATTAAGACAAGAACTATCTTGCCTGCTCAGGATCCTTGGGAGTTTGTTATGATTGGCTATCCTGAACCAGTTGATCGAGTGGCTGAGTTGGCTCTGACAAATGCTGAACGTGTTTTGTTGAAGAAAAATCAGAAGAAAGATAATAAAGCTCTTGGTCTTATTCAGCAAGGCCTAAGTGAATCTATTTTTTCGAAGATATCAAGTGTTGATTCATCAAAAAAAACATGGGACACTCTTGAAACCTGCTATCAAGGTGTGACCAAGGTGAAAAATGTTAAGTTGTAGAATTTAAGAAGAGACTTTGAGAATCTGAAGATGAAAGACAATGAGACTGTTGATAATTTCATGACACAAGTCATGGGTGTTGTAAACCAGCTACGGCAGTATGGTGAAGACCTTCCAGATCAGCGTGTGATTGAAAAATTGCTGAGATGTTTACCAAAGAAGTTTGAAGCAGTGGTTGTTCCAATTGAAGAGTTTAAAAATATCAGTCAGATGCACATTGATGAGCTGGCTGGTTCATTGCTTGTTCATGAATCAAGAATGAACAAGTATAATGATACTCCTTTAGAAAATGCTTTTAAATCTCAGTTAAATGTTACTAGAGGTAGAGGCAGAGGAAGAGCTAGTAACAGAGGAAGAGGAGGACGAAGTGCTGGTCATAGTGATAGCAGAAATGATTCTGAAAATGAAGAGAAGTTACAGCAGAGTACTCCTAGCGTAAGGGGGAGTAGCAGCAGAGCAGGACAGTTAGGAAATCAAAGGTATGATAAATCTAAAGTTTAATGTTTTTATTGTAAGAAATTTGGGCATTTTGCTAACAAGTGTTTGAAGAAACAAGTAGATGCTAGTAAGTTGTCTACACACATGACAGAGGAGACTGAAAATGAAGAGCAGCCTATGTTTTTTACTTGTAATGTCACCCAGGAAAGTTCAAAAGATATTTGGTTTTTGGATAGCGCATGCAGCAACCACATGATTGGAAATAAGGAATTATTTTCAAGTCTAGACACCAACATACAGTCTAAAGTAAAGTTGGGTAATGACTGTAAGATAAAAGTTAAATGGTAAAGGTGTGATTGATGTGTATGCAAAAGATGGTAAAGAAGAACTATTCATGATGTTTATTATGTTCCTGGTTTAATGTGTAATTTATTGAGTGTTGGATAATTGTTGGAGAAAGAGTACAGAATATTCTTTAAGAAAAAGGTATGCACTATTTATGATAAATATCCAAGTAAACAGTTGATTGCCAGAGTAGAGATGACAAAGAATAGAATGTTTCTGCTGACAATGAGAAATGATTTGACTAACTCTTTGAATGCTTATAAAACTAAGAGTTTAGATCAATCATGGTTATGGCATTTGAGATATGGTTATTTACATTTTGGTGGTTTAGAATTGCTACAGAAGAAGCAGATGGTAAAATGATTTCCGAGTATTGAGCAGCCAACAAGCTCATGTGAAAGTTTGCATATTGGGAAAGCATCATAGAGAGAAATTTGTTTCTGGAGTCTCAAACAGAGCAAATAAACCATTGGAGCTGGTACACACTGATTTGTGTGGACCGATGCAAACACCTTCCTTAAATGGTAATATTTATTTTATGACTTTCATTGATGATTACAGTCAAAAAACTTGGGTGTATTTGTTAAAACAGAAATCTCAAACATTTGATGTGTTTAAAAGTTTTAAAGCTATGGCTGAAAAAGAGAGTAATAGATTTATTAAAGTCTTGAGATCAGATGGAGGAGGTGAGTATATGTCAAATGAATTTATGGATTTTTGTAAGCATTATGGAATTAAAAGGCAGTTTACTGTATGCTACACTCCACAGCAAAATGGTGTAGCAGAAAGGAAGAATCGAACCATTATGAACATGGCTCAAAGTATGATGAAGGAGAAGCATCTTTCAAATGAATATTTAGGAGACGTTGTTACTTGTTCAGTATACATTCTGAACAGAAGCCCAACAAAGAGCGTGAAGGAACGAGTTCCTCAGCAAGCTTGGAGTGGTAAGTGTAGTAGCATATCTCATTTAAGAATTTTTGGTTGTGTAGCTTATGCACATGTACCTGAAGAGTTGAGAAGAAAGTTAGATGACAAAAGTCAAAAATGTATTTTTATTGGATATAGTAAAGAATCTAAAGCATATAGACTATATAATTCCATCACCAAGAAGTATGTAATTAGCAGAAATGTGGTGTTTAAAGAAGAAGAAGCATGGGATGGGAGCATTGATAAATTAGTTGGTGAGGAAGCTATAACACCTCACGCAGAAGATGAAGAAGATGAACATGGCACACATGGAGGACAGTTGACTCTGCATACACCAACAACAAGGACACCTACCAAAATGCCCAAAACTCATGAACATGGTGAACCATCAAGTGTTGGTGGACGGCAAGGAACGGGATTGAAGGTAAGTAATGAATCAAATCCTACATTGGTATCATTAAGAAATAGAGTGAGAGGTCAGAAGACTAGAATTTTAAGAGAATTGTATGAACATAATGATGAAGTAGATCAAGTTTCAAATTTTGCATTTATAGCATGTGATCCTGTAGATTTTGATGAAGCTGTTAAAAATGATGTTTGGATAAAAGCAATGGATGAAGAAATTGATGCCATAGAAAGAAATAATACTTGGAATCTTGTAGAATTACTTGAAGATAAAAATTGTATTGGTGTCAAATGGATTTATAAAACTAAGTTAAATGTTGATGGTGATGTTGAAAAATATAAATCAAAACTTGTTGCTCAGGGGTTTAGTCAACAACCTAGAATTGATTATAATGAGACATTTGCACATGTAGCCAGACTTGATACAGTAAGGATGGTATTATCTATTGCTGCTCATATTAAATGGTATGTAGATCAAATGGATGTAATGTCTGCATTTTTTAATGGATCTTTATAAGAAGAAGTTTATGTGAGACAACCTCCAGGATATGAGGTTGATGGACAAGAAGACAAAGTCTACAGATTGAAGAAAGCGTTGTATGGATTGAAGCAGGCACCCAGAGTTTGGTACAGCAAAATTGATGAATATTTGAATGGTAAAGGATTCAACAGAAGTCCAAGTGAACCAACGTTGTATACAAAAGTAAATCAAGAAGGTAAAATACTGATTGTTTGTTTATATGTGGATGATTTGATATTCATTGGAGATATTTCTGTAGATGAGTTCAAGAAAGCCATGAAAACAAAATTTGAGATGAGTGATTTAGGAATGATGAAATATTTCCTTGGTATTGAAGTAATTCAATTTGAAGATGGTATTTTTATATGTCAGTCTAAATATGCAAATGATGTATTGAAAAGATTCAGAATGCTGAATTGTAAGCCAGTTGTAAATCCAATAGCAATTGGCACAAAACTCAGTAAGGAAGATGATGGGTCAAAGGTTGATCCAACGATGTGTAAGAGACTGGTTGTAAGTCTCATGTACTTAACTGCAACAAGACTTGATATAATGTTTGCGGTAAGTTTAATTTCAATATTTATGGAAACACCGAAGAATACCCACTGGAAAGCCGGAAAGAGAATCCTAAGATATATTGTCGGAACAACAAATTTTGGTATCCAGTATACATCTAATTCAAATTTTTAGTTGATTGGATACACTAACAGTGATTTTGTAGGTTCTATTGATGATAGAAAGAGCACATCTGGATATGTATTCAGTTTTGGATCGGGATCAGCAGCATGGGCACCTAAGAAGCAGCCCATAGTGACACTATCCTCTGCTGAGGTAGATTATGTTTCCGCAATAGTAGATGCATGTCAAACAGTATGGGTGAGAAGAACTATTTCTAAGTTATAGTATGAACAAAATGAACCAACTCCAATTTTTTTTGATAATAACTCAGCTATTGCACTATCAAGAAATCGCATCTTTCACAAAAGAAGTAAACATATTGATACACGATATCATTTTATTCGTGAATTGATAAACAACAATGAAATCAATGTGGAATTTTGCACATCAAGAAATCAGTTTGCAGACTTGTTTACAAAACCATTGGGAAAATATTTGTTTGAACTTCATAGGAAAAACATTGGGGTTTGTAAGATGTAACAGAAATCAAGTGTTACAATTTTTTTTTTTTGAGTGTAGTAATTAAGGGGGAGAATATTGGAGTTGTTAATTACTCCAACGACTACAATAGATTTTGAAGCGGCAACATCAATTGCCAGAATTCTGAAAAGTCATCATTGTTTAGATTGTGGCCACCGCAACACTGAAGAGTCACAGCACCACCACACCGCCTCAACGCCTGACAAAACAACAAATTATTAAATCATAAAAAACCATTTTTATATGTCAGCTGAGCAGATCTATTTTCTGAAGAGACGGTGCATTTTTTCAAACTCTGTCAAACTGTAACAGATAGTAAATTATTCACAGAGAATCTCGTTTTTTGTATAAATGAAGGGCCAACTTGTATTTAATGGCCGAATTAGTTAAAATCCCATAAATACTTGCATTGTAAACCATATTTGATACGCTGAATATGAACAGTAGAGCGTAATAGAAACAAAGTTGAAACTCCGATATTTTCTTGTGTAATTATGTGTTTTACTCTATTTTTGAAAAAACTCTGTTTTATTTTTTTTATGTCAGGTTGTTGTAGAAGCTCATATTTTAGTTCAGAATATTATTTATTTATTCAATAGAATATGTGTGATAAGTTTCTGGACACAGGGGTCATCAAATCAGTGGAAAATAGTGAGATGCAACAGAGTTGTGCGTGAGCTGTGAGTGACGTCAGTAGTTGCAACTAGTTGAATTAAGCGTATAATGTGTTGCCGACTGTAACAGCCAGCTGCAACACCTTCTACTGAGTACTGTTAGCAGTAGTAGCCGAGCTGCAACAATCATGTAGGTGCTGGGTTGTTATTTTGAGTTTTGTCAGTAAAGTTGTACATTGCTGAGAAAGGTTGTACATTGACTGTAAGTGGTTTTTTGAGTTGTACATGAAGTCTTTATTGTTGCTAAGGAAAGGAGCGACACTCCCCTGCCTTCCCCATAGTATCGATGTTGGTTATTTTTTTTGACGAGTTCATTGCGTATAAGGAACCACCGTCACAAAAATTGTTGTATCACATTTGAATCTGCTACTGAAATTCCATCACTGGCATAGATTCAACCCATAGACAAATTGGAATCTTGGCATCTGTAGGCGAGAGTCTTTAGCAAGATTGAGAAAACACAAGGATAAAAAATTTCAATTGTTTGGAGGCGGTGCCCAGGATTAGGGTCAAAATTATTTTATGGTGTTGATATGTTATCAGCCAATCAAAATTCATCTTTTAGAGAGGAAGAGAAAGCACATTTCAATTTATGTTGTTGATGTGGAAGTTTTGGAAACCGATTTTTTTATACTAGATCACTACATTTGTCATCCGTTATCATTGTGGAATCAGAGCTATGAAAAGTGTTATATGGGCCACGAAGAAAATAAGCTGCAAATTTATAGGGAGATGGCGCATGCATATTGCATATGACAACTCCAACGAACTTCTATTTTTGCAATATTTTCACCACTAGCAAATTTAAAGATTGTAAGGTTGGGTCATCAAATATTGGTGCCGACATTGATAGTATGTGTGAAAGTTTCTTAACTATATATTAGCTTTATTTTAATATTGGGTGAGCATCCTCTCTCCAATCCATGAATAGCTTGTGTTGTTTTTCAATAAATACAACCAACTATGTATGTGAGCAAGAACATTGTGTTGCCTCATGGAGAAGAAACAGTTTATGTGTGTCTATGAAGGTCACTTGTATGACTATCTTCTCAATACGACCAATATCTAGAGTACTCTCATAGATCCTGTTAGATTTAACGAGCTATATAGATCGGTCTAGTTACTTGGCTACTTCTTTGTCAAACTTAGGGAGCTATGTACTTTGTCATAGTTAAGTATTCAATATTGTTAGCCACTACAATTTATGTATTGATAGTCAAAATTTGTTGCAGTTTAAATGATTCAAGTGGGAGGCTTGAAGTTGTCGAGGAGAAAGAGCATAAACTGTAAGAATAACTCATGAAGACCAAATTGGACAAGAGAATAATGTAATTTGTGATTTGTTTGTAAATTTTGTAATGTAAGTATTAAAGGGGAGTGTTAGACATAATGCTTCCATTAGTGTTGTGTGCTAAGTTTGAAATTGGTTTGATATTTTGTAGGAGATTGTTGAGATATTCTCTCAACATCCCTATCTATATTTGAGATTAGTTGGATCACTCCAACTATATATCTATGTACCCTAGTGTGTATTATGTACAATAAAAATGATTATTTGTTGTAATGGCTCCACAACAACAAGAATTTGAAATGAATCATATATTTAGTTATATGAATTATATATTTATTAAGTATTACTTTATTTTAGTTTTATACTTTGTAAGTATGAAAAGGATCAATTTTTTACAGTGTTAATTCTTTTCTTTCTATCCATATTTTAGGTTTGTGTCCAATCCATATTAAATGATAGAAAAATTACATTAGATTTAATTTCTCTAAATACTTCATAGATTTGGAGTTAAATGAATTGGTATCCATACTCATAGTAAATTATTTTTGTGTAAATTTATTTATACATCTTCTTTTATATATAATTTTTTTTGTGTAAATTTATTTAGACATTTTTTTATTTCTTTATATAGTAGTTTTTTTATTAAGTGTATATATCAATTCAAAAAATAGAGAGATTCATATTTATATCTATATTTGATGAATATATAGTATTTTTTATTATTATTAAAGCTAGTAGATTCTATATAGTACTAAGAATCACAAAAATATATATAGGTTCTATGCGTGGTCTACCACTACACAAACAATACTAGCGACATAAAAAAATCACATACCTTATTTAGTCTATAACAACTAGTACATCGAGGTATTTCTAAAGGAAACATAACATAAAACAAAGAAAACCACCTAATCATTATCAAAGATCATAACAATGGACACCTTGGACTCCTAGGGAATCTTCCTAGCTTGATCTTGAGAAGGAGGCTTCTTGAAGACCACGCTTGTAGTTTCCTTGTCAAGGACATTTTTCTTTGTTTCCAAACTCATGACAACTTTAGCAATTAAGTGAATTTTTATATCCACTCTCCTTATATGTTCCTATGTCTCATCCATATACAACAAATCTCTTTTTTCTCATCCTCGCTCTCCATCATGGCTCTTCCCATGAGAATATTTATGTACCAATATAAGGCCATGATTTTAGCATATTTTCTCTCTGTGGTATGAGAAGGACTGTCATCAATAAACCATGGTTCCATGTCATGTTGATTCCCTATAACTCCCACAATTCTATTGATCCGGATTTATGCAGAAACGCAACAGAATACACAAACAACCATAGAAACAAAGATGCAACAGAAATAACACTTCATTTCATTAATCAAAGAACTGAAACTTGTTTACATACATAATGGAAATAAACTAGCTAGAGTGCTAGTAACTTATCTCTGAGAAGAGATGTGGAAGCTAAATGCCTCTGAACTCTGTGTTACAATGAGGCTCGAAGGCCTATATATTATTAAGAAACAATGGAAACCCTACACATCCAAAAACCTAACCCTAGGAGGTGAAATGCCAGAATGTGGGCCCTGTTGGGTAACTTGGTACATCAATTTCCCGGGGTCGTAACTTTGGCATACTACCTCTATTTGACGCACATGATACATCGTTAGAAAGATCTATTCAAGGACTACATCCATAAATAACAAATATTAAGTCCAAAACGAACTCATATTTTCCCGACCATTCAATGCTGAAAGAACGTCATTTAGGGCCTCAAAACGACTTCGAAAGTTTAGGACCCGAAAACTGCCAAAAATAGTAAATTGTGCTACAATTAAGGAAACTGAAAAATTGAAAGAAACAATAGTGGGGTCTAGGTGGAATAGGTGGGTGGCCACCAATATCCTCCTGGATCATCTCTTATCTTACTGGACCCAATTCCTAGTCTCCTAAATGTCCCTCTAGAACAAAGGAGAGAGAAAATGAACTTGTAATTACCCTTGGCTTCCCGAATTCCCTTATGCACTTGCGACATGTGGGATTTTCGATGACCATTGGCATGGCTACAAGTGTTTTTCCTAATCACCATGTTAACCACACCCTATGTATCCTCTTCTTCTTTGTTCAAGGGAAAAGAATCCTCGCCTAGAGCCCCTTGGTACCCATGCTCATCTTCAACTACCATGCCACCAACACAATTAGAAATATGCCCCCATATAAGCTATTGAAGGCATGAGATCAACACACACATTTTATTCCAAACATCAACCAGGCCAAGCAATGTGGTTATGCATCCCCTATCTTTTGGTGTCCATCATTACATGAAATTACAAAGCATCCTTTGCAGATCAAGCAATTAACCTTCCCACCATGGTAGTCGTTCCCTCCCAATTGAGCCTACATTTAGCCATCCCTATCCACACATTTCCATCATTCCTCATTCTCATGTACATGTTTAACCCCTATACTCAACTGTCTTATCTCCCTCTAGGAATCCCTCCATCACCTTACCAATCGCCATGTGAAGGGTATCCTGACAGGTTGGTGTTTCCAACACCAACCTCTGCACCCTCATCCGAAATATATTATTATTGTTGTTGTTATTTACTATAAGTATTGTTTTTAGGTGAACATGTAAGCATTACAAATATACAAAACATCATCTTTAGAACACTTTAAAACATCTGTATGCTTTATGCAAGAAGTAAAAATTATGAATTAATAACTTGTTTTTTTAAGTAGGATTTTATTTTTATTTTTTCATATAATCAAAATTTGGTAAAAATTTAGAAATAAAATAGTCATCAATTAATTACACTATAACTTTCAATAAAATTAAATTCAAATTTAGCCAAAGGGGTTGGATTCATTGGTGAAGAGTGAGGATTATTTCACTAGTGGGCAAGGTTCAATTCATGTGATGGCCTATCTTGAAGGAATGGGGTCACCTTTAGGCAGTGTTTGAACATGTGGTTGTACCTAAAGAGGTTGTATTAAGTGATATTGTGACCTGTGCACACATAAGTGCTCAAATCCCACCCACATAACCTTCAAAATTAAGTCTCAAAGGTGTTGGATCAATTGGTGAAGAGTGATGAGTTTTTCACCACTAGGAAATCTCCAATTCTCGTGAGGGCCTATCTTGAAGCCAAGGTGTTGGCAACATAGAAATATAGGTTGGAATTGATGACGATTGAGGAAGCATGCAGGCCAGTAGAGACGAAATCCCACATGTTGAAGATGAAGGAGCCTGTATTTTGAAGACAGACGAGTCACACAAAGAGCTCAGGATGAAATACAAGAGACTCAGGGATCGTTGGATCAAATGATTGACATCTAAGATTCAAGTAGAGTGATGGTTCATATTGAAGCCACAGGTAAATCTATAGATACACAAAGAAATCAGGAAGGTCCGTAAAGTCAGGGTGAGATCCGCATTCAATCTAAAATAACCGGTCAAGAAGAATCCCACACAAGATCCGACGGTTAAGGATCAGTTCTACAAAGGATAGGAGGAAAAGGTGAAGTTCCGCAAAGGATCAAAGATCAGACGGTTGAGAATAATTCCGCAAGAAGATTGACGGTTCGGAAAAAACGTTTCGGGAATGTCGTTGCGGGAATGAAGTGAGGGTGAAAAACCATGGAAATCAAAAGGTCAAAGTCGTGGAAAAGTTGAGTTTTTGACTTCCTCATTCTGCCCTGCAGAGAAGAAAAGTTTGGAACTGTGGAAAGAAGTGAGTCGAAATCGTGAAAAGTTGAAGTTTCTGATTTTCGTGCGGGAGGGGAAGTGTAGGTGTGGAAAGGCAGAAAGAAAAAAGTTGAATTTGCAAAAAATTGAGTTTCCGAGTTCCGCATTCCACAATGCGGAAAGGATAGTGCAAAAAATCCAGTCTGAAAAGCGAAAAGGAGGAAAGAAAATAGTCAAAGTTGTGAAAAAATGAGTTTCCAACTTCCGCATTCTGTAGTGTAGAAAGGACAGTGTAGAAAGGCTAGTGCAGAAAAGCGAAAGTGCAAAGGTTTGGATCTTAGAAACTTGAGTTTCTGATTTTCACCTTCCACAATGTGGAAAGGAGCCCGTGGAAAGGCTAGTTCGGAAAGCGGAAGGAGAAAGGAAAGTGTGGAAAGGCCTGTGCCTGCATGGTAATGAAGCCTACGTTTTGTGAAAAGATGAAGCCCACAGATTGAAGGTGAAGCCCGAGTTTCAGGAGAGAAACACGCCCAATAGCCAAAGATGATGAAGCCTAAAAGAAAGAAAATCCAGCAGCTAGAGATGATAATGCCAACAAGCTTACGAATGGAGAATCTCAAATACATAAGAAGATCGCAAAGTTTAATTAAGTAATTAATTAAAATTCAGTAATATAAAGAAGAGATTTGAAGAGGTGTGAAGGAGAAAAGCATGAATTCTGTTTTGTAAAGGTGTGATGGTTTGAACAGAGATCTGAAGAGTTGCAATGTTGAAAGGGCATGAGTATGGTCTGAAGAGATGATTGAAGGATATATATAAACAAAAGATAAAAAGGTAAGTTAAGTGTCTATGTCATCCATATCTATGTAGCCAGAGCATAAGAAAAAGACCAAGAAGAGTAACAATAGAAAGAGTTTTTAAAGAAGATATGGGATTCTGATAAAAATACATACAAGGGTGGAAGGGTGGTGCTAGGGAAGGATACATTCCTGCAAGGATGTCTTATCCTCCTTCCGGTACTAGCTGGAGAATGAGGGTATTGGTGTATCCTTATTTGTTGGTGCAGGAAGAAACAATGGTGTGGTTTCATCCTTCAGTAGTGGTTGAGAAACTTGGGGATTGTGATCTCTAGAAAGTGGGTGCTTGCAAATAAATATTGTATATTGTAAAAACACAATTTTGGAGATAATAGAAACGTGTTGGTGGTTTACCTTATTGGGTTCCACGTTAAAACATTGTGTCAAATTTTTTTTTTTACAATTGCTAAAATAAAAGAAATTGTGTTTAATTTCTGTCACTGATTCACCCCCCCCTCTCAGTGACAAGACCTAATTCATCAATTGGTATTAGAGCAAGATCCTTCACCATAGTTTAACCACTGGAAGGAATATCCTATTATAATCACTATGGATCAGCAAATGAATATATCAATAAGAGTCCCCATATTTCATGGTGAATACCATGTTTTCTGGAATATTAGAATGAAAAATTATCTGATGTCTTTGAGAATTAGTTGAAGAAGGATATAATGTTCCAAAAGACACTCCCATAGAAGCAGAAGAAAGGAAGAAATTTTTGGAACATGAAAAGGAATTAAATACATTACAATCTAGAATAAGTAAGAAGGTTTTTGCAAAAGTACTGACCTGTAAAAGTGAAAAAGAGCTCTAGGACAAATTGGAAACCATATATGCAGGAGACTCCAAAGTAAATATGGAAAAACTTCAATCTCTCAAAGTACAATATGAAAGTCTAAAAATGAAGGTTGAAGAAAAATATTTTAGAGTACTTCGAAAGAGTTGAGAATCTTGTTAATGAAATCCAAGGTTTGGGATTAGAAGTACCATCCTATGAGTTAGTTGAAAATATACTAAGAACACTTCATATGGCATATAATCCTAAATTATCCAATCTTGAAAACCGAGAGAAGCTAGAAGATCTTACCATGGATGAACTGTATGGAATCCTCACAGCCTATGAATTAAGACTAGGTATTGATAATCTCCCAAAAGGAGAAGCAACTTTCAAAGTGATCAAGAAAACAAAAAATTAGAAGAAAAAGCCTCAGAATAACCATAATGAAGAATCTGATGAAAAAGAAGCCAATTTTATCAAAAAGCTTTAGAAAGGATCAGGGAAGTACAAAGGAAAAATTCCCTTGAAATGTTTTAATTGTGGAAAAATTGGGCACTTTCAAGCCAAATGTCCTTATTCCAAGGAAGACTCTGAAGATGAGGATGACAAAGACAAACAATAAAAGAAAACAGTTAAATTCCACTATAAGAAAAATTACAAAGGAAAAAAGAATTTCTATTCAAAAGAAGAACACAACAGTTCATCTGAGGCTAGTGACAGTGATGATGAAGTCTTTTTTCTAGGTATTGAAGAGTCTAGTGAGATAGAAGAAATTGAACATAAGGAAGAGCGAGGACATGAAGTAGAGGTTAATATGGAAGAAGACGTACTCAGTGCTTTGGATGGATTAAGAAGATACAAAAAAAATAGAGAGAGCTAAAACGTTTTGTAGTTGAACAATAGGAAGAGCATGAACGTAAAGAAAAAGAGATGAAGAAAATCATGAGTAATATGAAATGCCAAATTCAATATGCAAATAAGATAGAAGAAAGGTTGTAGAAATCTCTTAAAGAAAAACAACCGATCTGTGAAAAAATGGAGGCAGAATTAGTTCACTTAAGAAAAGATATTGATGCAAAATTATTCAAACTAGATATGAAAATTGCTCTAAAATTTTAGATGAGATTATAACCACACAAAGAGATCCAAGTAACAAAAATGGAATTGGTTATTCTCAAGAAGAAAATCAGGTTAGCTCAAAATATTATGCAGCTGCTCTTCTCAGTACATTCAAGAAGATAGAAAAGACAAGGAATGATGAGAACTCCAGAAGATCATTTCCACCCACTAAGAAGGAATTCAAGACAAATCCAAGGAAGGTTTATTAAAACAAGTATCCTCACATTTTCCTTGGTTATTGTTTTGCATGCACCAACTTTGGACAAAAAACTATGAATTGCAGAGGAGCATAGAAAAGGAAAAGTCTGAAGGTTAAAAACTGCAACCTCAAGAACAATCAAACAGTTGGTCAAGTTAAGAGAAGAAATTATAACTCATTTGCACCTCTACAAGAAAGAGATTTATAATTCTCCAATTGTCATAACTATGGACATAAAGCAAGGAATTGCAGATTAATGGAAATCTCAAAAAGACCTAAGGACATTAGAGAGAAAAAGAAGTTGTGGAAAGAAAAAACATTAAAAGAGGAATGTCTTATTTCCTTGAGAAAAAAAGATAAAAGATATCTTTGGTATGTTGATAGTGTGTGTTCTAAACATATGACAGGAGATAAGGACAAGTTTTTAAACTTGAAAAAACAAAAGGGTAGAGTTACATTTGGTGACAATGCTTCATGTAATATTATTGGGAAAGGTATCGTGAATGTGGGGAAAGACAAAGACAAAAATGTGTTTCTTGTAGAAAATATGAAGCCTAGTCCATTAAGTGTGAGCCAAACATGTGATCAGGGGCTCGTCTGCATTTTTTATTCTCAAAAATGTGAGATAAGAAGGAAGAAATCAGTAAAATTGATTGGTGTTGCTTCTAGAACTCTCTAAAATGTATACATACTAAATACAAGACAGTCTGAGAAATATCATATGAATTTAGTGGATGAAAGTTGGCTATGGAATAGAAGGTTGGGGCACATTAACTTTGATAATATAGCGAAAGTTAGCAATTTTTAGGCATTAAGAAACTTACCAAATTTCACAAAGCTTTCAAATCCTATATGTAGACATTGTCAATTAGGGAAGCAGACTAGAATAAGGTTCAAAACAAAAGAGTACTCAACCTCAAAACCTTTAGTGCTGGTTCACACTGTCCTCTGTGGACCTACAAGGACCAAAATTTTGCAAGGAGAATCCTACTTTATGCTGTTCATTGATGATTTTACTAGAATGGATTGGGTATCTTTTCTCAAGTAAAAATCATAAGCTTTTAACAAGTTCAAAGTCTTTAAACTCCTTGTTGAAAATGAAACAGAGGCAAAAATCAAATTTATTAGATCAAACAATGGTGGTGAGTTCACCTCTAAAGATTTTGATCTCTTATGTGAAACCCATGGAATTAAGAGACAATTCTCTGCTTCCAGAACACTTCAGCAAAATGGGATTACTGAGAGGGGAAATTAAACAGTTCAGGAGCCTGCAAGGACTATGCTCAATGAAGCAAAATTGTCTGATGGATATTGGAGGGAAGTTGTAAACACAACAATACACATACTAAATAAAGGTGAACTCAAGATTAATAATAATAAGATTCCTTATGAGTTGTGGTTTGGGAGAACTCCTTCGTTAAAATACTTCAAGGTCTTTGGAAGTAAGTGTTACATCAAAGGGCTTGATGAGAACCTTGGAAAATTTGATGCTAGATCTGATGAAGGTATCTTTCTTGGATATGCTTCTACCAAAAATGAATACAGATGCTACAATCTTAGATTACATAAGATTGTTGAGAGTGCATATGTTAAGGTGGATGATTTGAAAACAAAGAAATTCAAACATCAAGAGACCATACATGATGATGAAGATGAATATGATGATGAGTTAGTTGATACACAAACATATGTAGAAGAAAAGGATGATACAAAAGAAGATGAAATAGATACCAGAAAAAGAAGAGGAAGATACTCGAGAAAAAGAGATAATAGAAGAATCCCCAAGAATAAACACATAGACACCATCAAGAATAACCCAAAAGAATCATCCTGAATACCTAATTATTAGAGATAAAAGTACATAAGTAAAAACAAGAAGACAATTGTTGTATCAAACAAAAATAGAAATTTTGCGATGTATTGAGCCCAAATCAATCAAAGAAGCATGCAATGATGAAAGTTGGGTCAAATCTATGAACCAATAATTAGACCAAATGGAAAAGAATAAAACTTGGGAACTAGTTTCAAAACCAGAAGACAAGAATGTCATTGAAACTAAATGGTTGTTCAAAAACAAAGTAAATGAAAATGGACAAGTAATTAGGAACAAAGCCAAATTGGTATGTAAAGGGTATGCTCAGGTTGAAGGAGTAGATTTTAAAGAAACTTTTGCACCTATGGCCAGATTGGAGGCAATTAGGATGTTCTTAGCCTTTTCTGACTACAAAAAATTGAAAGTATACCAGATGGATGTCAAATCAACATTTCTCAAAGGAAACTTAGAAGAGGAAGTCTACATAGAGAAACCAGAAGGATTTCAATTAACTGATAAAGGGAATTATGTTTGTAAACTAAAGAAATCTCTCTATGGGATAAAACAAGCACCCATAGCATGGTATGCAAGGATAAATTCTTACTTACAAGTACACGGCATCCGAAGAGGATCAGTAGAGAGTAATATTTATTATAAAATTATTGGTGATAGAATTATTATTGTGTGAGTATATGTTGATGATATCATATTTTGGAGTGATGATGAAAAAATGAGTAAGGATTTTTCTATTAAGATGCAACAAGAATTTGAAATGTGTTTTCTTGGTGAATTAAATTTCTTTCTAAGATTTCAAATAGTTCAGTCCAAAAAGGGAATCTTTATTCACCAGTCCAAGAATGTGAAAGATATGCTTAAAAAAATCAAGTTTGAAGATTGCAAACCTTTTTGTACACCTATGACAATAGGATGAAAACTAAGCAAGGAATATGAGTCCAAGATTGTAGATCCAAAACACAGTAGATCAATGATTGGGATTTTTCTCTATGTAACAACTTCCAGACCTGATGTCAAGCAAGCTGTTGGAATAGTAGCTAGATTTCAAGATGGACCAAAAGAGATACATGTTCATGCCGTGAAAAGAATTTTTAGGCACTTAAAGGAACCATAGATCTTGGATTGTGGTATCCTAGCAAGAATTCATTCACTCTAAAAGCCTATTCAAATGTATATTGGGCATGTTGTGTAGATGACATAAAAAGTACAAGTGGAGGAGCATTCTTCTTGGGAGAATCATTGGTAGCTTGCACAAGCAAGAAACAAACCTCAATTTCACTGTCTACTACTGAAGTTGAGTATATAGCAACATCATAATATTGCGCACAAGTGGAATGGATGAAACAAACTCTACAAGACATCAAAGTAGTGTTTGAAGAACCCACAATTATCTACTGTGATAATTCAAGTGCTATAAGTCTCTCTAAGAACCCTTTCCAACACTCCAAAGCAAAACACATTCCAATAAAATACTGCTATCTGAGGGATCAGGCTGAGAAGAAGAACATTAAATTGGAATATGTCCCAACACAAGAACAGATTGCAGACATCTTCACTAAACCCTTAAGCAGAGATGTATTTGAATATCTTAGATAAAGATTAGGAGTAGTTTCTCTTCCAATCTAATCTTTCAAAATAATGTATCAGTTGGAATTAGTTCAGGGGGAGATAGTGATCAAAGTCAAGGGGAGCCACTCAACCCTCTGCCCTTGATGTCAAAGGGGGAGAAATAAAAATAATATTTCCATCAAAGCCAAAGTGGGAGATTGTTGGCAACATGGAAATATAGGTTGGAATTGATGGAAATTGAGGAATCCTACAGGCTAGTAGAGATATAATCCCACATGTTGAAATGAAGGAGCCCGTATTTTGAAGACAGAGGAGTCACACAAAGAGCTCAGGATGAACTATAGGAGACTTAGGGATCGTTGGATCAAATGATCGACAACTAAGATTCATGTATATTGACGGTTTAGATTGAGTCCAGAGGTAAATATACAGATTTGCAAAGAAATCAGATAGATATGCAAAGTCATGGTGAGATCCGCATTCGATCAAAAATCGATAGTCAGGAAGAATCCCGCACGAGATACAGTGGTTAAGGATTAGTTCCAAAAAGGATATGAATAAAAGGTGAAGTTACACAAAGAATCAAATATCAAACGGTTGAGAATAGTTCTACAAGAAGATCGACGATTCGAAAAAACCGTTGCAAGAATGGAAGTGAGGGTGCAGAACTGCGGAAATAAAAAGGTCGAAGTCGTGGGAAAGTTGATTTTTCGACTTCTGCATTCCACCCTATGGAAAAGGAAAGTGCAAAACTGTAAAAAGCAGAGAGTCAAAATCGTGAAAAGTTGAAGTTTCTGATTTCCGTGTGGGAGCGGAAGTACGGGTGTGGAAAGGCAGGAAGAAAAAAGTCAAAGTCGTGAAAATTTGAGTTTCTGACTTCTGCATTCCACAATGCAAAAAGGCTAGTGTGGAAAGGCCATTCCGAAAAGAAAAAAGGAGGAAAGCAAATAGTCAAAGTCATGAAAAAAATAATTTTTGACTTCTGCATTCTGCAATGCGGAAAGGCTAGTGCGGGAAAGCAGAAGTGCAAAGGTTTGGATCTTGGAAACTTGAGTTTCTGTTTTTTTCCTTCTGCAATGTGGAAAGGAGCTTACAGAAAGGACAGTCCAAAAAGTGGAAGGAGGAAAGGAAAGTGTGTAAAGGATAGTGCCCCCATGGTAATGAAGCCTGCATTTTGTGAAAAGATGAATCCCACAGATTGAAGGTGAAGCCTGCATTTTGGGAGAGAAACATCCCCAGTAGTGAGAGATGATGAAGTCTGAAAGAAAGGAAATCCAACAGCTAGAGATGATGAATTCTGAAAGAAAGGAAATCCAACAACCAGAGATGATAATGCCATCAAGCTTACGAATGGAAGAATGCCAAATAAATAAGAATATCGTAGAGTTTAATTAAGTAATTAATTAAAAATCAGTAATATAATGAAGATATAATCTAATTGATTAGATAATTTAACAGATATTTCAAGAGGTGTGAAGGAGAAAAAAATGAAGTCTTTTTTGTAAAGGTGTGATGGTTTGAACAGAGATCTAAAGAGTCACAATGTTGAAAGGGTGTGAGTATGGTCTGAAGAGATGATTGAAGGATATATAAAAAGAAGATCAAAATGTATGTAAAGTGTCTATGTCATCCATATCTACGTATCTAGAGCATAAGACAAGGTCAAGAAGAGTAATAATAAACATAGTTTTTAAAGAAGATATGGGAGCCTAATAAAAATACATACACGCGTGGAAAAGTGGTGTTAGAGCAGGCTACATTCCTACAAAAAGGTATTGGCCTCCTTCCAGTAGTGGATGGAGAATCAGGGCATTGGTGTATCCTTTTATGTTGGTGAAGGAAGAAACCAGGGGGTGGGTGCATCTTTCAGTAGTGGATGAGAAACTTGGGGATTGTGGTCTCAAGAAAGTGGGTGCTTGCAAATAACTATTGTATATTTTATTTTATTTTTGCAGATAATAGAAACATGTTGGTGGTTTAACTTATTGGGTTCCATGTTAAAGCATTATGTCCAAATTTGTTTTTTACATTTTCTAAAATAAAATAAATTGTGTTTAATTTCTGTCACTGATTCACCCCCCCGCTCTCAGTGACAAGACCCGATTCATCACAAGGGGTCACCTTGAGGTAGTGGTCCAATGTGTGGTTACACCCAAAAATATTATATTAAATGATCTCATTACCCATCCACACATAAGTAAATAAAATCCCACCCCCATGTCCTTCAAAATTTAGTTAAATCCTACTAACATGGTTGGTTTTGATTGTCCCCTTTTTGCATGGTGACCTAAGTTCGAACCCTCCAAGATAGTTGGTAGGAGACACTTAAAATCCAACCATGCTAAGGGATGGTGTTCCCTAGGACATATGAAATACCCAGGTGATTTTAACGACTTAGATGCCCTTGTATTACCGTTTCTTTGACCACCTGATAGTCCCACAAGTCACGGGTAAACCAACAAAAAAAATTAAATTCTAATTTGAAAAAGAATTCCCTATTAAAAATATGGGTTTAAATATTCATGCTCAGAATCTTAACCTTTATGGAGTATTTCCTTAAAGGACATGGGTCTTTGAAAAGCTCATATTAAAATTGAAGAAAATAACGATTGATCTTATATTTCTTAAACATCGTACAGATTCTTCTATCCTTCCATATTTATCTCTAATCAAGCATCATCTTCACAAATTAGGTCACAAATGGATCTTAAACAAATCTACTGATGTGATTATGAGGGACAAGATTCACTCCAAAAGGTTGGAGTTGGCTCGTCTTTCCACCCAGGTTTTTTCGCTTCATCTTAAGTTCTCTTCGCTTTTGTATTCATATGTGTGAAATATTATAGACTTTAGATCTTATGGTTTAGTTGAATATTTATTTAATTATGTTTACTTCTCTTCTTTCCTCACAAACTTCTAACAATGATCAACCCGCTCATTTCCACCCTTACCTAGTATTATCTTTCCCTTGTCCTCTCAACTCTCCGAGCATCCTCAAAATCCTCTGATAACTCACACCTATGATTTAAATTGTGTCTCATTGTCCCAACCTCCTTTCCATGGCCCTAACCCTCCAACATCTCCCTTTCTCCCTTTTGACATACTTCTCCTCTTGCTCTCAAATTGTAGCCTCACCTTCACACATCTCGTCACCCAACAAGTATTTATCCTCTCACGACTCCCTCTCTTTCTTTGAATCATCTCCCAATCATTTCCTGTTTCCAAACCCTTAATTCCCTTTAACGTACCATTTCCCAACCCTTGATTCCATTTGATGTACCCTTTCCCATCTTATCCCATGTTGCATGTGGCCCCTTCACTCTCGTCAAATTCTAAACCTCTAATCATCACCCCCCTCCTCTCCTCATCCTCCTTCCTCTCCATCATTTTCTCCCAACTTTGTTCTTCATCCTTAACTCAAGCCTCAACCACCCTTTCTATTCATCTTTCTTTAACTTGTCACTAGAATCTCATTCACTCAATTCCCTTACTTACTTGAATCATTATTTCATCAATTCCCACTCTCCCGTCAATTCTAGTAATCATCTTAATCCCTCTCTTTCCATCAATATATTTGATTACAATCCTAACGTTAATATGTTAAATCCTATCTCCAACTCGACCCCCTTGATTTCCTCCATAGTTGTAAGCCTATCTTCTTTTTCACTTGATGCTCCCTCAACAAGTTATACAACTTGACGAGAACCCGCCATTGTTCTCATTTTCTTAGCTATCAATTTTAATAGTTATTTTTACCTTCATTTCAAAAAGTGTGTATAGTGCAGCATCATTTTTCATTTTGAGCCATTTTTTGCAATTTTGAAATTTCTTGATCATAAAAAAACTATGTTTTTTATTTACAAATGTGTTTTTCCAAATTCAAAACATTTATAAGCTACTTAGAATGAAAAATATATACATTTTGGAATTTTTTCCTTCAACTTTTCTCTTAAAAGAGTCATTTTTGGGGACAGATATGTTAAAAATTTGAGAAACTAAAGATAATTCAAATAATTTTAAACTTATTTTCAGTTATTTTATGTATAAAAATGATACTAATTAACACTATTTCTTATAAAGTGGTGGTTCACATAAATTCAACTAAAAATTATACCATATATTTGTAAAAAACATATCATTTATTCTCAAAATAAAATCGTAAGTGAAAACATTAATACCATAATATCTTATAAAAAAATTGTGAAGTTTGATATTTTCCTGACCATCCTAAAAGTAATAAAAATATTAAAAATGTGTTTTAATAAAAAATATACTTAAAATAAAATAAAAAATTTACAATAAACTGTAAAACCTATATCAAAAATTTTAAACCCCTCCCCCCAAGAAAATACAAAACCTATATCATAAAATAAAATTTAAAACATAAGTGAAACTAATATAATACATAAAATTAAATTTTAAAACAATATAATATAAAGCATGTAATATATAATAAAATTTCAAAACAATATATGAAAAATAATATAATAAGAAAATGTTTAAGTTTTATGAAGTGTTAAGGGTATGTTTCCTAGTTTTTTTTGTGTATAAGGGGAGGCTCTTAAGGAGAGCATGATTCTCGGAATCACCCTGTTAGCACTCTGTTTGTAACAGTCAATTTATGGGCCTGATAGAGCTCAAAAAGGGTCCTGTTTATTTGAAAATTATGTGAGCGCCCTTCAGATTATCAAAGGCACATTTTCCATGTTCTGAGACTATCAAATAAGGAAGAGAAGAGATGATAGAGCGTGTTTTTGGCCAAAAGACACGAGAGAATGGTCAAAGTTTGGAATTCATAGAGTCTATTAAAACTGGCAAACAATTAAGGGCCAAGATCAAGGCGAAGCCCAATCGATGGCCCGAAGCGGTTTTGCTAAGCAAACATGCTTGATAGAAGGAACTTTCCCAAATCGTGAAACAAGTTAAAAGGCAGAAGTATTTGATGGCAGGGTTGAAAGCAAAAGAGGATCTATAGCCCTAGCTGATTTCGCAAGCCAAACTTGTGCAGAGGAAGTCAGGATTCCAAATCACGAAAAGTGGTACCAGCTGCAAAGAATCAACGATCACGACAAGAGTAGAGGTAGTTCTACGGCTGTGGCTCTTTTCACGATCTGAACTAGTGTGGACAACGTCAGGATCCTGATTCATGAAGAGGTGATAGGACCCACTCAAATCGACGGTTGCATGGGAAGGTCGATCTAAATCAACGGGTAAGAACACGCTGTGATATAAAGTTGCTCGTTGTATCAAGAGAAGAGAAGTTGGCAGAAGAAGTAAGGAAACGATGGAGCTCAAAGCGCAAGCATTCAACATGGTAGTTGTGACTCTGCCTGGTCCTGACCTATGGAGATCCATTCAGCAATACGGGTCGTCCAAACTCAAAACGCATCCATAGAAGTGGCAATCATAGTACGTGGGAATTTTTCTTTGTGTGCACGCCCTTTCCAATGGTCACCTCTTCCGGAACTCTGTACAACTATCACTCGCCAGATGGAAGCGTAGAAGACTCTCATGCATATTTTCTCCTGAAATCCATATTTCATTTTTAGTTTTTATGTAAATCGTGGCCGATGTGTCACCTAAGAGTTTGTTAGAAGTTGCTTTTCAGTTGTAACAAGTTTTGATTCCCGAACCTCGAATTGGGAAAGTCCAAAATAGTATAAATACACTCCCGTTAGAGGGAGATAGGGGTTGGTTGGGAAACTTTCAAGGGCTGAGGCTCTCCATTGTAAATAGTCTCTAATTTTCATGTTATGAATAAATTTGCAGAGGAAGGATTGTCTTTCAAGACAGAGATTCCTGTGTCGTTTCTTCTTTCAATATGTAATCTCTTTACGTGAAATGTTCATATCGTTTTCATTCTAGTTTGTTAATTTATTTCATGTCTAAAATGAGTGTATAACAGTTTGGAATTCATACATGCTATGCTCCATCTGTTGTTTCAGATATTCATTTAAGTTTTCTTCTAAAGTTACGTAAAATTGATCCTGTTGGTGCTCTATGTGATGGATTGTTTCCTCTCATCTAATAATCACCCACTAAAAATCTCTTGATTGCAAGATCGACGGCTATCTTGCCTCTGTTTGTAAATTCATGCCATTCTTTACCTCCTACAAAATGTTCCCTACCTGGAACTTCAACTCCATTTCCAATGGTCCCTTACTCTGATAGTCCCACCTACATCTTACATTAACACACCCACCCCATTCAGGAGTCTAGCCTCTTGACTATTCTTGATCGAATATCCTACGTGAAGTAAACCTGAAAACAAGCAAGAGATCCCTCTCTGACTGTGCAGGGTCAGTGGCGTAGTCTAAAGCGGTTCTAATGTTGCCCAGGAGAGAACCCTTTTCCTCCCAACCTATGGGCTAAATACCGGTGCTAACAAACTGGCGCCATTGCTGGGGACGAGATTGAAGATCATCCCTGGGAAGAAAGACATAGTTTTAGATCTAGTTGTTGATGGTGAACAATGATCAGAAATCAAGAAGGTTGAGCACTTTTCACCTAGCGACTCCACTCTTGAAGGATTCAGACTTCAGCGACTCCGCTAGTGGTATGACCTAGAAATCAAATTGTCCAAAAAAATGATAGGCTCCGCCAGGTAGAATGGACTCCTTGTAAGGCCCAAAAATGCATGGTGAAAGGTTAAGATACTCGAGTTTACGTGTCTTCCAAGATTCCTTGTCTTGTCTTGTAAGTTTGTTCCTATCCTTTCCTAAATTTATCAAAACAGCCTTCTATGGTTCAATTCGTTTGGAACAGATTTATGAATATATTCTTGTTTATCCTTCTTTACGAACCAAAAGCATTGCATCGTCTTGTAGATTTGATTTTGACCAAGATTTTTCTCCTGAAGCTCATGATGTTAAAGGTCACCCCTGTGAGACTCATGAAACCTCGGTTAATAGCATATCTATTGCGCCTAACCTAGTCTCTCCCAGTCTTCCAATCTAGTACAAACCACTACAATTTCCTCCTATCCTCCATGATTTTCCTACAAAACATTACAAGTACCTCCCCAAATTTGATGGAGAATCCAAAGACTTCACTGCTGAGAAACATTTACAAGCCTTTGAACATTTCTCTAACCTTTTTGAGATAGAACATGAAGATGTTTACATGAGGACTTTTGCCCAGTCTTTGCAAGGAAATGCTAAAGAATGGTTCAAACACTTGCAGCCTAAGTCCATCAATACCTGGGAAGAGTTTTATGGAACCTTTTTAAAGTTTTGAGGTAGGAGAAAGCCACTGGATCAAATACTTTCAGAATTTTATTCCCTGAAAAGGCATGAGGGTGAGGCCATATCTAGTTTTAACAGATGATTTGCAAGCTTTTATTATAACATGCACAAGGAGGTCCAACCTCTTGAGAATGTTGCTAAGATCTATTATGAAGCCACCTTTCCCCCTGAGCTGTGCTTCCTTCTTTTGGAAAGAAAATCAGCCACTCTGCAGCATATGTTTACTGATTGTTTGTAGGTTGAGGAAAACCTTAAAAGATCCCTAAGATTGTCGGGACTAGACAGTGGTGGTGAAATAAAAGATACTTTAAAATTGGTTGGACCCTACAAATAAAAGGGGAGAGTCCCTATTCAGCTAAATCTTTCACTTGCTAAACAAGAAGATGATCAGCCTGATATAGAAATAGATGGTTTTGCAGGCCTGTTTTCTGGAGGTTGCAATCTACTCAGCATCGGGTCTGTTAATGATGATTTTAGAAGGGATTTCGGTGTACCTGTGTACGATGAGTATGAGGAGGAGTATCTCGAGGCTACACCTGAATAGCCGGTTATATAACCAAGGTCTGCTAATGGAGAAAATCAAGCTGCAATCCAAAGTTAGAAGGTTGAGACAAGAAAGGATGGTGAATGTGCTGGAGGTGATAGCCTACCCTTGTGTTATTCCTCTTTTGAGTTAATACGACACATGATTAAAGCCTCTAAGTAGAAACAGAAGTTTGAGGGTATGGTGCATTCCATAAACTTATATGGAAAAGAAGATGATAAATAGGAACAGTCATGCAATCCCTCTCCATGTATTGATACGTCGAGAATTTGTGATGAGGTGTTGAGTCACAAAGAAGGAGGCAACATCTCTCAAATAAATACATTTTTTAATTTTCTACCTTCAGGAATATCACCCCATAAAGGAGGAGTATGCCTACTCGGTTCTGCTAAAGAAAAGGAGGATGTTCATGCTGAGGCACATGAAGAAAGTGAAGCTCTAGTTTCAGAAATTTTGAGCGAAAGGATGGATTTTTCATTGGAGAAATATTCTGTGGGCCCTTTTCTAGGATATTCCAAGTATCATCCTGACAGATCACCAGAGGAACGGAGTCCTGGACAGCTTTCCCATGAACAAATGACAGGATATACTGGAGGTTGTCGTGTTTTCTATGACCCCAAAGTAGAATACATGCAAAGGTTGGGTAATGGTAATGACTGGTCACATCTCTATAGTAAAGATCAGTTTATTTGTTATAGCCTTCTTCCATTTTGTATTTCATTCTTGTTCATCAAGAACAAAAGGAGAACAAAACTATTAGGCAAGCTGCTTGATTGGCTTCATTGGAATTCTGATTTCACTTAATCGGACTTGTGCACTAAGTTAGGTAGAGTAGGTAGGAACAAATAAGCTCAGAAATCATCGAGCATTTCCTTCATTGCTATTTTAGTTTGTTTTCATTTTCAGTTGTAAGCACAGATTTGCAGTCGCAACTATTCTTGGTTTCAGAATATGGCCAAGAGAATGGTTTTAGAGTGACATAACTTCGCTAAAGCAGTAGCTCAGAGCAGAATGGAGGCTTCGAAGGAAATATTGGAGACGACCCAATGGATTTGGCACTTGGTGTATGGGGTTTCTTTGCTACCTTGCTGGGAGGATAGCATCCCTCATGGAGCCAGTTGTTAGCACTTCATTTGCACCAGTCGATTTATGGGTCTGACAGAGCTCAAAAAGGGTCCTATTCATTTGAAAATTATGTGAGTTCCCTTCAAATTATCAGAGGCACATTTTACATGTTCTGAGACCATCAAATAAGGAAGAGGAGCGATGATAGAGCGTATTTTTGGCCAAAATATGAGAGAGAATGGTCAAAGTTTGGCATTCACAGAGTCTGCTAAAATTGGCAAACAATGAAGGGCCAAGATCAAGGAAAAGCCTGATCGACGGCCTGAAGTAGTTTCACTGAGAAAACATGCTCGATAGAAGTAACTTTCCCAAATCATGAAACAGGTTAAAAGGCACAAGTATCTGATGGAAGGGATGAAAGCAGAAGCGGATCTACGTCCCCAGCTGATTTCGCAATCCAAACTTGTGCGGAGGAAGTCGTGATTCCAAATCATGAAAAGTAGTACCAGCTGCAAAGAATCAACGATCATGACAAGAGTAGAGGTATATCTATGGCTATGGCACTTTTTGTGATCTGAACTAGCATGGACAATGTCAGGATCCTAATTCATGAAGAGGTGATAGGACCCACTCAGATCGATGGTTGCATGGGAAGGTCAATCTAAATCAACGGGTAAGAACACATTGTGATATAAATTTTCTCGTTGTATCAAGAGAAGAGAAGTTGGAGGCAGAAGTAAGGAAATGATGGAGCTCAAAGAACAATCATTCGACATGGCAGTTACGATTCTGCCTGGTCCTGACCTATGCAGATCCATTCAGCAATACAAGTCAGCCAAACTCAAAACGCATCCATAGAAGTGGTAATTATAGTACATGGGAAGTTTTCTCTGTGTGCATGCCCTTTCCAATGGTCACCTCTCTCGGAACTCTATACAGCTGTCACTTGCTAGATGGAAGTGTATAAGACTCTCATGCATATTTTCTCCTGCAATCCATATTTCATTTTTTAGTTTTTATGTAAATCGTGGCCGATGTGTCACCTAAGAGTTTGTTAGAAGTTGTTTTTCAGTTGTAACAAGTTTTGATTCGCAAACCTCGGATTGGGAAAGTCCAAAATAGTATAAATACACTCATGTTAGAGGGAGATAGGGGTTGGTTGGGAAACTTTCAAGGGCTGAGGCTCTCCGTTGTAAATAGTCTCTGATTTCTGTGTTATGAATAAATTTGCAGAGAAAGGATTGTCTTTCAAGACAGAGATTCATGTGTCATTGCTTCTTTCAATATGTAATCTCTTTGCGTGAAATGTTCATCTCGTTTTCATTCTAGTTTGTTAATTTCTTTCATGTCTGAAATGAGTGTATAACAGTTTGGAATTCATACATGTTATGCTTTGTCTGTTGTTTCAAATATTCATTTAAGTTTTCTTCTAAAGTTATGTAGAATTCATCTTGTTGGTGCTCTGCATGATGGACTGTTCCCTCTCATCTACTAATCACCCACTAAAAATATCCTGATTGCAAGATCAACGGCTATCTTGCCTCTGTTTGTAAATTCATGCCATTCTTTACCTCCTGCAAAATGTTCCATACCCGGACCTTCGAATCCATTGCCAATGGTCCCTTACTCTGATAGTACCACCTACATCTTACATTAACGCACCCTCGCCATTTAGGATTCTGGCCTCTTGACCGTTCTTGATCGATTATCCTACGTGAAGTAAACCTGAAAACAAGCGAGAGATCCCTACCTGACTACGTAGGGCCAGGGTCACAGTCTAAAGTAGTTCTACTATTTCCTGGGAGAGAACCCTTTTCCGCCCAACCTATGGGCTCAATCCCAGCGCTAACACACCCCACCCCTTAAGCTCCACTCCAAGTAGTGGTGGAGTGGTGCTTAAGAGATGGCACAATTTGGGAATCACCCACCTTAAGACCTTCCTCCTTAACCCATTAAACTTGATTTTGTGTTTTGAATTCCTTTTTCTTTTTGAACAATATTGTGTTATAATATAACATTTTTAAATGGTTATGATTTTTTTTTTGATATTTTTGTTTAATATTTTGTCATAATTTTAACATTTATTTGGTTAGTTTTTTATATTGTTTATTAATACTTTTGTTTTTCAGTAGAAAAAAACATGCTTTTGCTATTCATTTCATGAGTAAAAATGTACAAAATCTTGCCGAAAAAAGTCTAAGAGTGATTGTTTCAAAATCAATAGTCCAAATTATTATAATTTCATCGAAACAAGGGTCTATAGTCAAAACAAATATGACAAACCTAATTCCAACAAAACCATAACATTAGGGTATATTATATGTAAACAACCCAAATCTACCATAGAATATGAACATTGATAAGATTATAATTCAAAGATATTGATGTAGCCCAAATAAATTTGTAAATTATCTACCATTTCTTCCCAAAAAAGGATCCCTTCTTTTCCATCCAAAGTTGATTTAGAGAGATGATAAGCCAACGGATTTTGTTCTCTAAAGATATGATGGAAGTTGATATTGCAGAAGTTATTTAGCTTTTTAAGGATCCTATTGCACCAAGGTGTTAAAGAGATACTTTTAGGTTATAAACACCTTTTACCCATTTTATAGTAACCTTGGAATCACCAAATAGATGAAGAGTTACAATGCCAAAAATTGAAGTAACCTTACACAAGCGGTAGAGAGCTAACAATTCATTTTGCATATTTGTTCTGGTTCCACAATGCAGTTTAAAGTTGTAATTATGAAGAATTTTGATCATTAAAGCCACACCCACATCACAAAGACCATCTTTGGCTGCACCATCAAAATATCCAACATCACCATTAAACATAACATCCTTCATTATTATGGGCTTAGCAATTGCAACAGACCTGCTACTAAGTTCTTTTTCCAGTTTTAATACTTGGAGACAGATAGAATCTATGTCTTGGAGATGATTTCCAAAAATATTAGTATTCCTTACATTCCATATTTTCCATGAAATGCTAACAGGAAGAGTATGGAAAACTCTACAGTTTTTTTGCCACATAAATACACATTGGTTAGAATTTTCATCCTCCCAAACTCATGGAATGTTAAGAGCTAGACAAAATGTTTTCCATATTTTAATTGTAAACTTGCATGTTGTCAGCAAATGATCAACATATTATGAATCCTTCTTACATAAAGTACATAGACCTGCCCAAACCAACCCTTTTTAACTAAATTGTCACATGTTTTCAAGCAATTTTGTAAATTCGACCACATAAAGCATTTAACTTTCAAAGGGAGCATCCATTTCCATAAAACTTTATACTACCATTTATGTGATGTAGTTACAACAATTATGTACTCTGGACCGATAAGCAGTTTTTACAATAATGTTCCAGTCTTTAAATTTGCCAACCAGATCAATAATTCTTCTTCTTCTGTAAGTGTACAACCTACAAAATTCAATCTTTTAATATAATCATTCCATTAATTAGTTGAATCATGAACCAATCCCAGATCTTTTGTAGTATACCAATAGGAGCAGTCCCTATTCAACAATATTGGTATTCTAATATGTGATAGAATGAAATAACCAATATCATCCAAATAGTTAGTGATATGACCTGAGAGTTTAAAATCCTCTCCCAAACCAATGATAGGATCAATTCCAATGATTACATTTCTTCCATTTCCAATTTTCTAAGTAAGATTCAAACCAATCTAGTGATAATTTTTTAAGAAACCTTTCCAAATGGGAGAAATATTTCTAGAGATATTTTTTGGCTTTCTGACCCATTCAAAGAGTTTCATCTTTATATACTTCCCATTCAAAATTCAAGACCAAAAAGTATTATCTGTCAAACCCCTCCAAAAACTTTTCAGTCTTAAAGTAGAGCTGCATAAAGATAAATTATTTTTACCCCAGCCTCCCCATTCCTTTAGCAGAGAAAGATTCATCCAACCAACCATGATAAGGTTACCTTTTTTAGTACCACATATCCATAATAATTTGAAGATATATCTTCTTAGCCTGTTAATTATAGAGGAAGGAACTTGAAGAAGTGAAAACCAATAAACATGGATGCTGATAAGAACAACCTTAATAAGGGTGGGTATTCCACCAATGGAAATAAGTCTAAAGGTCAAATTATTTATTTTATTTTCAAATTATTCTAATAAGCATTTCCAATCTTGAACTCTATAGTCATTAGGTTTCAGAAAATAACCTAAGTATTTGAATCCATTTTCTAGTTCACATGTGTTCTACGAGAGAAAATAAGTGATACCATCTAAAGTGACACTATCCAGCTTGTAGTGGAAGAAGATGGACTTCCTGATACTAGCAGACATACCAGAAGCCTTACAAAAAATATTGATAATCTACATAAATCATGACAATTCATCCAGAGAATTAATGCCAAAGATGGAGACATCATCAACAAAAAGTAAATGGGTAATGGAAAAACATTTACCTATTTTTATTCAACCTTAACATTCCCTTTAGTTTTTTCATCATGAACGATCCTACTCAGACCTTTAATAGTGAGAAGAAAAAGAAGAGGAAAGAGTGCACAACCCTGTCTGATCCCTTTTTCACTCTTAAAGAAAGAAGAAGGAGCACCATTGACAAAAAATCAATGTGGGTAGAAGTTACACACGCCATTATCCAATTAACAACCAATAGGGGAATTCCAATTTGAATAAGTACCAACCTTAAAATGTCCCAATCAACTCTATCAAAATATTTTTCCAGATCCATCTTCGGTAATAGATCCTTCATTCCTTTTTGTTTAATTGAGTGAAAAAACTCCTATGTTATCCCAATAGAAGCTAATATTTGTCTATCATGTAAAAACCCAAACTGCTCTAAAGGTAAATCCTTTGATATGACAGGTTTAATTCAGAGAGCAATGATTTTTGAAATAATATTATATATCATATTACATAGGGAAATCGGTCTAAAATCTATAAAACTTTCAGGTTTATTTCATTTTGGAACCAAATTGATGAAGGTAGAGTTTATAGCCCCTCAGACGTATCCCTCCTTTTTGAAAACTCCACCATATCCAACAACTCTTCCCCCATAATATAAAAAATATGGAGAAAAATATCAACAATCCACCCATCAGAACCATGAATTTTTTCTTTTTAAAATAACTTCAAGGATTCCTCAACTTCCTTCAGAGTCACCTGATTCTCCATAAAATCCTTATCCTATTCATCAAAGAAATTTGGGAACAATCTAATAGTTCTTAGTTGAGCTTCAAGATAAATTTGGCCATCATTTTTTTAAATCCTTCTAAAATATTTTTGGGCCAAATTTTTTAATTGATCTTGTACTTTTGCTAGGTTACCATTCTCATCCATTAATTCCCAGATGGAATTCATGTTTCTTCTATTTCAAGCATATGAGTGAAAAATCTAGTATTATTATCACCCAAACTTATCCAAACAACTCTGCTTTTTAGCCTCGAGTCTTTTTCCCATGTTTCAGGATCAAGTCTTTCTTCTTCTCAAATTCTTTCGATAACAAAAGATCTTCTTCTGTCACTGAGAAGTCAATATTCTTAAGATGTAAATTTCTAATATGCTCATCTATAAAAGTTAATTCCTCCCACTCTTTAGAATTCTTATATTTTATCGAGTGTGTAACATCCTCCTTTAGATATTTGATTTTAGCAACAATGCAATCCATAGGATTGCAGGAATCAACTACAATGTAAATTGATCTAGGTATCTGTAACAAAGGAGAAAAACTCCTCATTTTCTAACTAGGAGCTATTGAGCTTGAAAGGGTAATTCTATTTTGGAAGAGTACCCTCGATTTTAAAAAAAATAGGATGACGATCATAAATTTTATTCTTCTTCACCCAAGTTCTAAATATTTGAAAACACCGGACCAAAGAAGTTTTAACAATGAATCTTTCCAATCTTTTATAAATATTGTCCTTCCCACCTCTCCCATTTGTCCATGTTGGTTCTAAAATAGGAGGAATGATGTCAACTAAATCAAAACTACCCATAAGGTCTATGAAGAAATCAAACATCAAATCAACTTTAGTATTGTGTCCCTAGATCTCTTCAAGAGACGTAGTAAAGTTTATATCTCTCGCCAAAATAAGGTGTTCAACACTTAATAAACCAGAGTCTGCAAGGGAATCCTAGAAACAATCTCTATTTTTATAAGGGTGTATATATTAAGAATTATCACATCTAAATCAATATATCCCAATTTCCCTTCCATTCAAATTCCCCAATTGGCTTTAAAAGGATTCAGCTGAACAAACCTTGGATTCCAACAAGATAAAAGACATCCCAACAGGACCTATGCGCTAATAAAAAACAATTCCTAGTCAGGCATAATATTTTCAATTATTTCAATAACTAAGGAAGCATGACACATTTTTTCTTGCATCGGTATGATTGCAGGGCTAGTATTTGAAAATAGTTTAGATAAGGCCCTAACCCAATCAACCATACCCAAAACCCTCACATTTAGAGAGAGAATCATTATTTAATAACGATAACTTGGGGATTCTATGTTCTAAGTTCCCCGGAAGAAAAATCATAGGTGAAATGACTTCTGTAGCAGAGGAAACCTCTTCCAATCTAATAGATAAAGGTTTGTATACCAACGGATCTGACTCCAAAGAAGGGGCTTTTGTGTCTTTTTGTTTTTCCTTATTGTAACATTTTGGAATCTAATGGACTGAAGGGAATTTACCTTAGGATTAGAAGATGAGTTCTTTGAAAAAAAATTCTAAAGGTGCTTTTAAACCCTAGACCTCATCCTGTAAATACCCACTCTCTTCTAAAATTTCAACTTCACTCACATAAGGTTTTATTACATCAGGGTTTGACTTATCACATTTTTCAGCCAAAAGGGAATCCAAAGACAACCTAGGGTAATTTGAATTTGTCATATTTTTATTCAAAGAAGGTTCCTTAGTAAACCCTTGTTCCGAAAAAACCCTAGATGATATAGTTTTGAAATCTTTGCCCAAATTTCTTTTAGCAAAATTAAATGGTGGAACCTTTTTATACCCTTGTTCTATTTTTTCCCTTGGAGTGACAGTATCAAAATATTGAATCAAAAAAATTGTAGAATTGGGTACAATTAACATTGGTTCCAAATTAACAACATTTTTTTTCCAAAGGAGAGCCTATGATCCAATTCCTTTTCTACTGAAATATAAAAATTTATTTCTGCTTTAGTTACATCCTCATAATGAATTGAGGAGTATGAATTACTCTTACCCACAAAATTGTGAGCCCTTCTCGAAAACTTCTGCTTTTCCTTGCTGGAGAAAACTGAAGAAGGTGAATCTTCAAGGGTTTTTGACCTCTATGGATGAGAAACCAACATCAAATAGGGATATTGGGCTTTAACATGTCATGTATTCTGACAATAAAAGAATCTAAATGGGATGTGCAAGTAGTTGAGCTTCTGGAAAAAAAACCCTAGTTCCCCAAATCACATCTATCTCAAAAGAATCCCTTTCACAATATCTAGTTCAACCATAACCTTTGCCACCATCTTGTTCATACCATGCAACTAATTTTTATCCACCCTTATAAGTTTCCCCACATAATTATCTAGACTTTCCAGAATGTTCTGCATCCAAAGCTCCAAAGGAAATCCTGGTAAGATCATCTAGACATGTTGTTTTGATTGTCTTTATCTAGTAGGTTTAAAATCAATATGCCATCGCTTTCATATCACATATCCTTCATTATAAATCCAAACCCTACCCCAATTGTTTTTCAATTTCTCTTCGTTCAAAAAGATACAGATAATACAACCATTTATTAAGAGATTGATACATGGAGCATAACCTACCTTTGGCACCCAATACTTATTAATCTAAGCTTGCATAGTGACTTCTTTTCAATTTCCCATACTGTTTCCTTCCCACAAGCACTTGTTTTGAGAACATCTTTACATGGTCCAGGTTTACATCAACCCCTAACTTAAATCTGACCAGTCCTTCCCTGGATTTTTATGCGTTTAATTTTCATCTAAACCTTTCCTTATCTCCAGTTAATCCATGGTTTCTATCCGTCTCAATTTGAACCATGTGTACTTTATCCAAACCACTCACAGAGAGAGACAGATTTCCAAAACGATTAGCAGAACAATGATTATTTGTTATATTTTTTATAGGATCGAGTGTTGGATCCATTGAGAACAATAGGTTAAGTCAGTCAAAAGGTTTAACACTCGAGACTTGCCAAATGTCACTTCAAAAGAGTGTCCATCTACCACCTAAATAGACCAACATGGCATGTGGTTCTACCACCCAAGTAGACCATCGTCACATCACAAAAATATTGTCTTAACTTTGTTGCATACCCTAGATCTGAAGTGGAAAGAGACAAGAAAAAGACCCCCTAAACAAAAAACCCTAACCCCATCCACCATGAAACAAAAAAAGGAGAAGAAAGTCATAAAAGATAAATTGTATTTTGGAAATTTTAACGAGAAGGGATATGACATAAACAATCAAATAGTTCCCACTTTTTTCTCTTGGTTGGTACTAGGCTAATTGGAGAACCAAATAGTTGGACTCCAAGTCTCCTACATCCTCTCATTTACCTCCAACTAGGGTTTTCAGAGTCATCCATACTCCGTCCATGAATTAAAAAAACCTCCATTAATACTTTGTTATAATATTAAAATTTACTTATTTTTATCATTTGCCTTATTTTATTTTATATTGTTTTGGTGTTTTATTTGTATTTTTAAATGTTTTCTTATTGTTTAGTGTATTTTTATTTTTATTTTTCTAAATATTTATTTTTTGTAATCTACTTGTATCTTATTTTTTGTAATCTACTTGTATCTTTATTTTTTGTTATTTAATAATTTTTAATGTGTTTTATTTTATAACAAGTTATACAACTTGACATTGTTCTCCTTTTTTGGGGGTCAATTTTAGCAGTTGTTTTTACCTCCTTTTCAAAAAGTGTGTATAATGGTAACACCATTTTCCATTTTGAGCCATTTTTTTGTGATTTTGAAACTTCTGGGTCATAAAAACTCTATAATTTGTATTTAGAAATGTTTTTTTTTTCAAATTTTACAAAAAAGGATACATTGAGTAGCTAGTAATAATGAAAAATTATATGCATTTTCATTTTTTTTTAACATTTAAAAGCTAGTTAGAATGAAAAATATATACAGTTTGGAAATTTTGTAAAAAATGTGAGAAAATAAAGACATTTCAAACCAACAACATGAAATTAACCAAGAATATCAAGAACTACATTTAATAATAAATATACTTTAAAAAAGTTAAAAGTTTACTCACAATAAAACATTAAAAAATATCAAATATCAAATATATAACATATAATATAAAATTAAATTTATAACATTAAAAAAATCAAATATAAAACACATAATATAAAATTAAATTTCAAAATAATATGAGAAAAAGATAATAATTTTTTTTAAGTTTTTATAAAAGATTTTAATTTTAATTTTTTTATAAATAACATAATAACTAAATATTTAAAAGAAAGAAAAATAAAATTAGAAAACAAAATACATAATATAACATATATCAAATAAAGGTAAGTTTTATCTGGTGAAAGTGTAAGGCATGAAGGAAACTCCTTACTAATATCTAATATGTGCATATATTATACTAAATTTTGTTTTTTTTCAAATCTTTTATTGTTACATTAACTCTTTCATTTTTAATATTTTATTATAATAAATTTTGTTTTTTAAATTTTTTATTTTATTTTATTGATGATAATGATGATGATGATGATCATTAACGTCCATTGAGATCAACTTTGGTCTATCGGACCTTAAGAAGGAAAATACTTGGTTTACTTTAAAATCTTGTTCCTGTGCTAAAAAAGCTTACCAAGAAGCTTTCCAAGGTCACTAACGGTTTTGGCAAGTTAGGAGGTTATAAATGTTTGTATTGTAGCAAATACTATGAAACTCAGATCTAGTGTGGGTGTAAGCAAGTCACTCTAAGAGAAAGTGATTTTTATCCTCAACGCTCATAGACTCACACAGATGACAAACCATTTCCATCAATGGAGTTTTAGGAATAGACCAACGCCCTATTTTGTTATGGAGTTAATGAGAGTTCGTTCTAATCTTGGCTATATTAATTTTCTTCTATGAGCTAGTTACTGCCAATAGATACTTATGATCCTCCGATTTAGGATTAATGACCTCCTTATAGTATCTTAATTTTCTCTTAACCGCTAAATTTTCCTCACACCAGAATTTCTCTTTAAACTTAGAATTAATAATATTTTTGACATTGTCAATGTTCTACAAAATGTCGTTTTCATTAATTCCCCAATGGTTTAACCAAGCCATGGTATTTTTACACCAACGCCGCTTGAGGCATAGTTTGTTTTGATTTGAGTTTAAAAAAAATTTAGGAAGTCTCTCGTTTTCCATGTTATTTATCTTATGCTTGTACATCAGGTACCTGGTCATAGCAATGCTCTCGATGGGGAAAATGCCCACTTCTATGAGGACAATAGGATAAGGAATAAATGATCTTAATTTTGAGGTTATAAGTTATAAACCACTTCTAGATTTGCTCAATATTCCTCCAAGATTCTCTAGAAATGTTGCACCCCCATACTTCACAACCATACAAGACAACAAGATGAAAAGAGTTTCAAAGAGGAACTTCTTTTTATCCCACATGAACAGATTGGCTGATTTACAGTTATTTTCAAGACCAAAATAAGCTTTTCACACTCCATTAATCCTTTTCTCAATGCTAGAGTTCCAATTGATTTTGTGATGAATATCGATTATGAGATACTTGTAACAAGTCACTTCCTCTATATTTCTATTATCATAAATAAAATTTGCATAGGTGTCTTTCTTAGATTTTATAATCATGATTTTTGTCTTGTCGATGTTGATAGTCATACCCATGTTAGAGAAAAAATATTTAACCAGCGTAGATCCAAATCCTAGGCTCTATCAAGCGCCGAGACGGATCAACTCTCTCGAGGTGCAAACCTCTTCTTAGGTATAAATTGATTTGATTCAAACCAAAAGACACATATTTTTATTTAAGGTTCACATATAATTTTATTATTATTAATATTTAATATTATTTATGGCCA